>JAANYP010003379.1:0-129035 GCA_020465985.1 Centrapalus pauciflorus | reverse complement strand
GGCAAAACAAACATGCAATGCTGACCATGAGAGCCCAAAAAGATTTCTGAAATCGAAACTGGTAGGACCAAACTTTCAAGCCAAAAAACCAGGAAGGGCAAACTCCATCTTTTGATTAATCAATAAAAAAGTGGGAATGGCTATAAATTGCCATAAGCTTGGGTCACTTTGACATAGAACCAGAGAATGTAGATCTCAAGGTCAACAACCATCAAGGACTTCACAGCCCATTCAAGCTTCCTCATCAACGGCACTTGTCTCTCAAGAAGACAATGTGTTTGACTGGAGTGATCAGACAGAGGAAGAATTCCAAAATCAAGCACTTATGGCAGAAACCTCAAATGTCTCCTCCACTGAACTACCATCTGAGGTAAATTCTAAACTCTGCTCTCAATCATGCAAAAATATGGTTAAAAAGTACAGAGATCATAATGAGAGCATGTGCAAAACTCTAGCTAAGATGGAAGAAAGGAGATATGAATATATGCAAGCCATAGAAATCTGGAAAAACAGATCAATGATTATAAGGATAATGAGATTCAAATGGGGTATGATAGAAACTATCATGAATGGGAGAAAAAGGAACTCAATAAGAAAATAGAATCTCTGAATAAAAAGGTAGAAGAAACTGAACAGAAGGTGTTAGAGGCTAATGAGAAACTGGAATCTGTTAACATAGATCTAGGTAACTTCAAGTTAGCAAATCAAAAGCTAGAACACCTAATGGAAGTTCAATTCAAAGATAGAGTGAAATCTCAGGTCAATCCCAAAGAAGGATTAGGATACAGAGCTACTCCACCTCCATATAATAACAAGTACATTCATCCAATGAGTGAGGTTGCTGATAGACTTGTCAATGAACCACTAGATGAGTCTATGACTATTGTAGATCCTATTCTTGATAACAGTCCTGAATTAAAAGAAGATAAGAGTCAAAATAGAGACTGTGACACAAAGAGTGCACTCATAGAAGTCCAAGCTCCCAGTAAGAAAGGAAAAGAGAAGATAAGTGTATGCAATGCTACTCCACAAGTTTCTGTACATTCTAACTGTAACACTGCATCTTCATCAAAAGGAAATAAAAGAGGTAAAACTGTTTCTATTTGCACATGCCAAAAGCATGGTGTTCAAAAGTTTCCTAAACAACAGCAGGTAAGAGGAAACCAGAGAAACAAGAACCAGAAATTGACAGAAAAGTCTGGTGTTCCAATTCAAACTGTCAAAAAATGCTTTCACTGTGGAAGGAAGAATCACTTAGCCAAGGATTGTTTTTACAAACCAGCTGTTGCAAAACAGCCTGTGCATCACACAAAATCAAATCCTAAACAGGCAAAACACTCAAACGTGAAACCTTCCACAGCAGCTCCAAAGAGAACAGTTGATCACAGATTCTCAAAAATTAACAAAAAACAGTCCACACATCAAAAACAAGTTTTGGCAAAGCCAAAATCAAGTTTTAAACAAATATGGTGTGTCAAGGACAAATCTGTTGATCACACTGCTAATGCAAAAGATCAGACTGCTAAGTCAAAATCTGATGCTGGTAGTGCAAAAAGTGAAACTGTTAGCACTACAAACACAGCTCAAGCTGCTGGGCACCAAACTGGAGCTGCTAGTGAATCATCTGAGACTGTTAGAAGAAAAGATGATCAAAATAGTTGGATACCTCATATTATCACTAAATACTCTCCAAAGACTCCATCAGTTGATCTCACCAAATATAAGAAGTCAAAAACAGTTTTTAGTTATGTCAATGTACAAGGCCAACCCAAAACCAATTTGGTTTGGGTTTACTGCACTACTAACTAAGCTGTTATTTGTGCAGGGCAACCACAGGTCTCCTCCTAGGACAAGATGGCATCTGGACAGTGGATGCTCTAGGCACATGACAGGCAATTCTGAATGCTTGTCAAATTTCAAAGGCTTTGATGGAGGTTTTGTCGCATTTGGAGGCAATTCAAAAGGAGGTAAGGTTACAGGTAAAGGTACTGTAAATGCAGGCAACATGACATTCCATGATGTTTTGTATGTTGAACAGCTTAAGTACAATTTATTGAGTGTCTCTCAAATCTGTGACAAACAAAACATTGTTCTGTTCACAGATTCTGAGTGCATTGTTCTTTCAAAGGATTTCAAAATTCCTGAAAATCTTGTTTTACTTAGAACACCAAGAAAGGACAATGTTTACTGCCTAGACACAGCTCTTTTGACTAAATCAAATACTTTAAGCTGTTTAATATCCAAAGCATCATCAAATGAGTCTGCTCTTTGGCATAGAAGGATGTGTCACATGAACTTCAAGTCCATGAATGAGTTAGTTAAAAGGAATCTGGTAAGAGGTTTACCACAAAAGGAGTTCATTTGTGATGATCATTGTGTAGCATGTCTTAAAGGTAAGCAACACAAAACTTCTCATAAGGCCAAAGCAGTAATTCAATCTCATCTGTTCTTCAGCTGTTACATATGGATCTATTTGATCCAACATCTGTTTTGAGTTTGAATAAAAGGGCATACTGTTTAGTCATTGTTGATGATTTCACCAGATTTACTTGGGTTTACTTTCTTAGGTCCAAAGATGAAACTGCTGAGCTTGTTAAGTCTTTTATCCATAATATAGAAAACCAATCCAATTCCAAAGTTAAGGTGATAAGATCAGACAATGGAACTGAATTTAAAAATCAAATTCTAAACAGTTTCTGTGAGTCCAAAGGTATTGCTAGACAATATAGTGCACCAAGAACACCACAGCAAAATGGTGTAGCTGAAAGAAAGAATAGAACATTAATTGAGGCTGCTAGAACAATGTTAGCTGATTCCAATCTGGCTATGACTTTCTGGGCAGAAGCTGTTAATACAACCTGTTATGTTCTAAATAGGGTTCAAGTAGTTCAATCACAAGGGAAAACTCCCTATGAGCTATTCCACAACAAAAGTCCCCTAATAGCTTTCTTCAATCCTTTTGGATGCCCATGTACTATTCTTCACACTAAGACTCACTTAGGGAAGTTTGAGAGTAAGGCTGAAGAAGGATTTTTTGTAGGATACTCAACTCAAAGCAAAGCCTATAGAGTATACAACAGAGTGTCTAAAACAATTGAAGAAAGTGCCAATGTTGAATTTAATGAAAATACTGCTAACATCAAAGGCACTGGTCCTGATTGTTTATTTGATTTAGATTCACTAACAAATTCTCTGAGCTTTGCTGAGTTTACTGCAGAAGCTGATGCATACAGGGTTGAAGCTGCTAACACAAATTCTCATGCTGCCAATACAATTTCTCATGCTGTTGGCACAAAGTTTCAGACTGCTGCAGATTCAACAAGTTGGGATGATTTCACCACTCTACCACTTCTGTCATGTGATCCTCCAGGGATCCTGAGCACTCAACATGATGCAAATCCAGACACTGAAGTGTCATTCCCAAGTCCTGGCAGCACAGCTCAAACACAAAAGGAAACAGCTCCAGTTTCTAGGCTAGCAGTCCCAACAGCTTCTCAAGCTGTTAGCCTAGAAACTCAAGCTGTTCCAGAAACTGAACCAATCACTGGTTCTGATGGAGATGACACAAACCTTGGAACGTCCTTCCAAACAGAGAGAGAGCCCACACTAAGAGTTCATAAGTATCACCCTCTCAATCAAATACTGGGTGATCCAAGCACTCCTGTTCAAACAAGGAAGATGGTTCACAATGAGACTGCTGCTGCTGAACAAGCAGTTCCAGAATTCAGCCTAGCTGCTTTTGAACATGCCTGCTTCATGTCTCAACTAGAACCTAAAAAGGCATCAGAATCACTAAAAGATTCATCTTGGATTGAAGCTATGCAAGAAGAGCTTTTACAGTTTAAAATTCAGAATGTATGGACTCTGGTGGATCTTCCTAAAGGTAAGAGAGCAATAGGTACAAGATGGGTGTTCAGAAACAAGAAGGATGAGAGAGGGATAGTCATCAAAAACAAAGCAAGACTAGTAGCACAAGGGTACACTCAAGAAGAGGGAATAGATTATGATGATGTTTTTGCTCCAATAGCATGAATTGAAGCCATCAGACTATTTCTAGCATATGCAAGTTTCAAAGGCTTTAAAGTGTATCAAATGGATGTTAAGTCTGCTTTCTTGTATGGGAAAATTGAAGAAGAAGTATATGTGTGTCAACCTCCTGGTTTTGAAGACTACAAGTATCCAGACAAGGTGTACAAGCTAGACAAAGCTCTCTATGGTCTTCACCAAGCTCCCAGAGCATGGTATGACACACTGTCCTCATATCTTCTACAGAATGACTTCAAGAGAGGCACTCTGGACAAAACACTTTTCACTAAATCCATCAAGACTGAGATTCTTCTTGTCCAGATCTATATTGATGACATCATCTTTGGCTCAACTAATGATAGGTTGTGCAAAGATTTTGAGGCCCTAATGCACAAAAAGTTTCAAATGAGTTCAATGGGGGAACTCACATTCTTTCTAGGGCTGCAGGTTAAACAGAAGCCTACTGGTCTATTCATAAGTCAATCAAAGTATGTCAAAGACATACTGGAAAAGTTTGGCTATCAAGACACAAAGGTTTCAAGCACTCCAATGGATCCTCATAAACAGCTCCATACAGACAAAGATGGCATAGATGTGGACATTCATCTATACAGATCCCTTATAGGATCTCTCATGTATCTAACATCTTCTAGACCTGATATAATGTTTGCTGTCTGTGTGTGTGCCAGGTTTCAATGTTCACCAAAGGATTCTCACTTGGTTGCTGTTAAGAGAATCTTCAGATACCTTAAAGGCCAACCACATTTAGGCCTATGATATCCCAAAGACTCTCCTTTTGAACTAACCGCCTATTCTGACAGTGACTATGGTGGTTGCAACATTGACAGAAAATCCACAACTGGTGGATGTCAATACTTAGGAGCAAGACTGGTCTCTTGGCAATGCAAGAAACAAACAACTGTCTCCACATCATCCACTGAAGCAGAATACGTTGCAGCTGCAAGCTGCTGCTCCCAGGTAATGTGGATTCAAAATCAGCTAAGAGACTATGGTATGAATTTCTTATCCACTCCTATTTATATTGACAATTCAAGTGCAATTAGCATTGTGCAAAACCCAGTGAAATTCCCAAAAACCAAGCATATAGAAATCAGATTTCACTTCATCAGAGATTCTAATGAAAAGAAGTTAATCCAAGTTACCAAAATACATACAGATGATCAGCTAGCTGATCTATTTACAAAACCTTTTGATGTAGGAAGGTTCACTTTCCTAATATCAAACATTGGTATGGTAAACATGGATTAATTGGTTTCTATTATTATCAACTCAATATGCTAATTTAAGGGGGAGACACTGTTCTATTGAAAAGTTGCACAATTTTACACTAACAGCATGAGTCTTTTCTCATGCTGCTAGTTCATTTTCTCGGACTGCTAGTTATTTTCACTTGATCTGTCAAAGTGTGCAGGGTATTTAGGTAATTTTCCAAGTGTGTGCGCGGGACCTAACCTTTTCGAAACCTTTAAAGGTCCCAGTTTCGTTCAGTTGTAACTACCAGTTACATATTCTTCATCCACGGCCTTCTGTTTTCTCTCTGAACGATACACACACTCTTTTCAAACCCTAAACCCCAAACCGTCGTTTCTTGATCAATGGAGTTCGTAAAAGAACACAACTGCCTCCCATACACCCTGAAACACACTGACCTTCAACCGTTCCATGAGATGATGGACTTCCTCAGGCACTCCCATATCCACTATGCCCTCAATATTAACCCCACCATATACATATCTCATATTGAGCAATTCTGGAATCGTGCCTATGTTCAAACCATCAATGGAGTGCCTACCCTGTCTTCCACAATCGATGGTACTACCATCAATATCACTGAGGAGTCCATCAGAAGTCATCTGCATCTTCAAGATGCCACAGGTATAAAAGACCTATCTCTTACTGCTTTACACTTTGGTCTTCAAAATATTGGATATAGGGGTCCTGCTGATTCTTTTACTTTCTTGAAAGCACAGTTTTCTCCTAAATGGAAATACCTTGTGCATATTATTCAGCAATGTTTAAGCCCCAAAAGAACTGGTTGGTCCGAATTTTCTTCAAATATTGCCACTGCCTTAGTGTGCTTTTCTACTGGCCAACAGTTCAATTTTTCAAATATGATCTTTCAAGGAATGTTAAGGCATCATTCCCTGAAGAATGGGAAATTTTTGATGTATCCTCGATTTTTGGCAAAAATAATTGCACACACCTGCACTACTTCTAATTTACATAAGAGGATACATGTTTCCCATAGGCACTCACTATCTTCAATCAAAAGGCTGATAAAGCCAAGTGCCAATTTTGTCAGCATTGATGCTCCATTGCCCTCTGCAATGATGAACATCATCACAAGAAACAGAGGAGAGGGGCCTGAGCAGACACAGCCTAACATTACTGCTTCAACCCCAGGACCCCAACCCACTCCTTATGATACACATATTCCCTCTGATCCTTTTGTACAGCCCAAACGCCCACTCAGATACTTATATAAAAGGAAAAGGGGACCAGGAGCTCCTTCCTCCTCCTCCCCTAGACAAGAGCCATATATCCCTGTGCAGGAGGATCCTTCTGCACAGAATATCCAAAGGGAACCAATTGAGGACACTCCCAACCTCAATCAGGAGGTGAACATCTCTTCTGAGCCTGTTCATATGGGTTTTGTGGCTGGCACTACTGATGTTTCTGCACAAGAGGCACAGGACAGGGCCAACATCTCTAAGACCACACCCATGGCAACAGCAAGTGTGCAAACACGAGCTGGAAGTCCCCAGTACCAAGAAAAGAGGGGCCCAGAGGTTTCTACTTCTGGTGTTAATGTCAGTGATAGACCACAAACACCCCTGGTGTTTTCTGATCTTGAGACTAGCCTGCAACTGATGCTCTTAACGGATCCAAAGCTGAAACCTGTTGTAACAATGTTGGAATACCAAATGTCCATCATTGCTGCACAGGGGGCACAAATTTATGCACTCAAACAGGCAGAAGTTGCTCACAATCAGAAACTGGCTAATCTACACAAAGGGTTTACTCTTTGTGGAAATAAGCTCATCAAACTAGAGCAATTGATTCAAACCCATGTGGCAAAGGTTGTAGGTCCTTCTGACCAAACCAATGCTTCCAAAAAGGGGGAGAATCAGGAAGTTCCTGAACTAGTCCAAGCAGCTCCAACACCAACAGTCCAAGCAGCATCAACAGCTCCATCTTCTAGGCTAGCAGTCCCAACAGCTTCTCAAGCTGTTAGCCTAGAAACTCAAGCTGCTTCTACAAGAGCAACTGGAGTTGTTATAAGAGAAGGTATTCAAGCTCCATCTACTTCAGTCCAACCTACATCTTCTGCTACAAAAGATAAGGGCAAGGGTATTCTGATTGAGTCTCCAAAGCACAAATTTTCTACCAGAGAAGCCCAGATTGCCTTTGATGCTGAGATTGCCAGAAAGTTAGCAGAAGAACAAGATCAGGCCTTAGACCAGCAAACCCATGCACCAATGCAAGATGATGAAACCTTAGGAGATTACCTAAGAGGGTTTGTGGTCAAGCAAGGTGAAAGGAAGAGGAAGATGCCAACTGGGCATACCAAGGCTGAGAATAGAAGATTCTTAATCAATTTTGCCGTTGCAGCAGATATTCCAAAGAAGATTGCTCAGTCCATGACTACTGAAAGGCTGCAGGAAATACATGACAAAGAAATGGAGAAAAGAAAGAAAACAAGAGTCTCTTCAGAAGTTCAGCCATTACCAAAAGTTCAACCGTCCCAATCAGTCCAACCATCAACGAAACCAGTCCACCCTGAAGCTGCCAATGCACCTGCTCCCACTGATCAACCCACTGTTTCTATTCCATCAACTGTTAAGAAGGTGATCTTTCAGCACCATTTGCAAAAGGCTATGGAGATAGAAAAGTTGATTGATCAACATGATTTCACAAAGCCAGAAATCAACTACTGGTTTGCTAGGTCTCTGGATGAAAGAAATTTAAGGGTCAAGTTTGTGATACGGAGAGAGTCTGGACCAGAAGAGGAGTTTGATACATTCTGGCAGATGGTTCATAAGCTGACCAGGGATGAACTGATTAAGATGTATCACATAGGATCTGTTTCACAAGTAAGATCTGATCTACCACAAGTAAAACAACTTATCAGAGATCTAAGTTCAGTTGCTGATCCTGAATTTGCAAGAAAAGAAGTAGAAGATGCTGAGAAGAAAGGGAAACAGATCAAGGAAGTTCATATTTTTGTCAAATCCAGAACTTACAGAATCACATTCAAGGATGGGTTTGGTATTTTCTTCAATCTCGAGTTTTATAATTTTTCAAAAGATATGCTGCTCCAAATAAAATCAGTTAGGATATCTTGTGATAAAGAAGAGATGAAGAGAGAATTTTTGAAGGCTGTAGATCAGAAGCTTGCACAGTTGTAAGTTTTTGAAAGCCTTGGTTTGTAAATAACAGTTTACTTATTCATTTCCTTATTTGTATAGAACTTAAAGTCTTGTATAAAGAATTTAAGTTAGGGGGAGATTGTTGGGAAATAGTTTAAGTATACTCAAGCTGTTAGTTTAGACTTCTCAGACTGTTAGTAGATTTTTCATGTAAGTACAAAGTTCATGCTGCTAGTTGAAGAAACTCGAGCTGCCAGTGTAAAAGTTCAAGCTGCCAGAGCAAAACAACTCAAGCTGCTCAGTTCATGCTGCCAAGTCATTCAAGCTGCTCAACAGTTTCATAAACAGAATGTGCTGATTTTCAGGGAAGATATCTACACGAAGATTCCAGCATATCTACTATCAGAGAAGTCATAGTTCTTCAAGGAAACACGTCCATAAAGCAATATAAATAGACAGAATATTGTATAGAAGATATACGCATAGAGAGAGAAGTTTTCTGCTTATTTTGAGTCTGTAATTGCTTTATTGTTTAAGTTTTCTTAAGCCTCTAAGGTTGTAAAACCCTAAGAACAGTCTGTGTTCTTCGTCTAATCAAAACAGATTAGAGGTGATTGTAATCATTGAATTCAGCAATACAAACAGTCTTGATTACTTCTTATGTTTTAAGCTTAATTGTTTCTGAAAGTTTTTGTTAAAATAATTAAGTGTTATTCCGCAAACTTCTTAATTAAACTTTGATTCAAAGCAAGATTATTGATTTATACTCTGATAAATTCAAATCAGTTAATCTTGGTTATTCATAATTTTCATAATTTTCAGATCCTGACAGTTATTTTTAGTTTTTTTTAAACAACTTCTAAATATATGTATGTATGTATGTATGTATGCTTTTGTTATTGTGAGAAGCTAAATATATTTTGAGAAATGTGAAAAATGATTCACTATTTTTATACATTGATTCACCTCTTTTAAATTTATGATTTGTATTTATAATTCAAAAACTAATGAATTAATCTAAAACGTAGTAAATTGTTAATTCAACTAATCCAGAATTTATGATTTATCATATATACAATGAAAAACTGGTGAATTAATATGGAAAAAATGAATCACGTTGATTCTTTTATTTCTCGAGGAATATTTAGTTTTCTCATTTGATTCTAAGTTTATATATATAAACAATTTAACAATAATGATGATTTATAAATCAATTACAATAATAAATATATATTTAATAAATAATGCATATAAAATCATAAATTATCTATTTGATTTATAAATAATGTTATCTGTCAAACAGATTAAGAATAGTAACTATATTGGGTGATATATATGAAGGTGTAAATTTAGAAGTAATGTTAGGGGTGTGTGTTTTTCTGTTCAAAAAAAGTTTAATAATATACAATACGTTTTATGATAATAACGATTATATATTTCTTTATATAGAAAATTTTGATAATTTATTTTTAAAAAAAAATTATTTTCACTATACTTTACATGTATTGAAATTATGTGTAATATTATTTATTTTTTAAAAACCTAAATTAGAAAGAAAACAAAACATAAAAAATAAGAAGAAATAATCAAAGAAATAATTGTTAATATTAAGTAAATTTACAATCAAATCAAATAAAATAATTATATTTAATAATAACCTTGAATTGAAGTTTGTATTAAATATAAACTATGATATTTAAATATTATATTAAATTTGCATTAAATAAGATATACTATAGAATTATATTTGTTTTAATTAAAATAAATTAATAAATAAATTATGTAGAACACATAAAATTTTTAAAAAAAAATCAAAACTAAAAGAATCAAAAAGAAATTGGGTGAATAGGTTATGAATAATGCTATATTATCTTGATAAATGTTATTACTTAAATTATCTCTTTAATTATCCATATAATCAAATTATATTATTAATTTAAATAAATTCATCCTTTGTTTAATATCCATTAATAAATAAATAAATAACTGGATTATTAATTAATTTTTATCTAATGACGATTAAGTTATCACAATATCTAATAGAGATAATTGTGCAAAAAAACCTTTAAGTTGAACCACTTTTGTGATTAAAACCCCTAACCACTTTTCATTGCACAAAAACCGTGAAATGAAAAATAATTGGAGATTTTAATCACAAAAATGATCCAACTTAAAAGTTTTTTTTTATAAATACTCTCTATCTAATATTGCACCATTAGTTCCCTTACTTTGAGATATAATTAATCACCAAGTAATTAATTTAATCTCAATAACCATTTCATGCTATGAATAATAGATAATATCAGTTTTTTTTGTAGAAATACTCTCTATCTAATATTTATCGTAGTTGTGAGTTTCTTGAAATGACACCATATGATTACCATGACACCACATACTTACCATTTTACAGGTGATAATGGTTACCACAGATCAGAGGCTTACCACAACAATTCTGTTGGGTTACTACTTACAGGCTTACCGTCTCGATGGAGAGGTCCAATGATTATACATACCAAATAATGATATCAACCAAATGATAATTATATAACAACAATATATGATGGAATTGTATGAATAATGAGAGATAGTCAATATGAAGGATGATAACATAGATTTCATAATATGCACGATGATGTATTAATGCTAGAATCCACAGTGGTTTTGAAATAAAAAATTATAAGTCCCTAAATCGAGTTATAATCGTCACAATCGAAGTTAGTAATCTTCGAGGAACTTCAACAAGTTTATTAACCTACGATTTGTTCATATAACGTGTATATAAGTCTTACTTTTATCAAATGTACCATAAAATTTCCATGATGCAATTTGGGTTCTACATCGACATAATTGGTTCATTTCGAGATTCCATAAAGTTGGGTATTAGATTTTGCAATTTTGAACCCTTTATACTGTATCAAATTATTTATTAATAGGAATAGTTGTGCAAAAAACCCCAAACTTGACATTTTTTGTGATTAAAACCCCAAACCATTTTTCGTTGCATAGAAAACCACGAACTAACTAAAAATCAGTAAATCAAGGTTTTATCAATGGGAAACTAGTTGAAACCGGTTGTTAATCCTACGTGGACCAGTAAATAACCTACGTGGAATAAATTTTAATTGTTGAAACCGGGTGTCAAGTATTACACATCATTTAAACCTCCATTGACAATTTTTAATTGTAATTTTTATACGGGATTACTGATGCGTGCAAAACACACCTCAGGTAAACTAAATGAACCCAAAGTATAAATTACACAACTGGCAGTGTACCAATCGTGTGCAGTATACCTTAAAGAATCACTCAGGATTTATCTGAAACACCCTTCCAACTAACATAGATGTTTCATGAACAATTAACAATATTTAACAGAATATATACTTGCGGAATTGTGGTCAAATTTAAAATTTTCAATTACAAAAGCCATCAACATGATTCTCCCCACCTTGCCACCTATCAATGAGCAAAGTGTGACGAATCATGGATCAAAACAGCTGAGGTTACAAATTTTAAACGTCCAAATTATCTAACCATGAATAAAAGCTAAGTTCATTCGCGAGCATATACCAAAACAGGAGTCCACTAAATCCCCACCCCAAAGCTTTATCAAAGATATGCGACACAATGGAGCCGCTAGTCAAGGTCTGATCCACTATCAATATGGTCTAGCGTGACCCTTTCCTTTTTCCTGAAAGGTTAACAACAAAAAGTGGTCAACAAAGTTGAGTGAGTTTCTAGATTAGCAAAGAATACATAATATACATTCATGCAATGATAAGCCACGAGTATGTTCGATAATCAATATGATCAAGTGCTCAATTTAGACTTAGAGTTAGTCCAACATATTGCTCAATTTAGGGTTAGAGCTAGCCCAACATATTGCTCAATTTAGACTTAGAGCTAGTCCAACATATTGCTCAATTTAGGCTTAGAGCTAGCCCAAACAAATGTGCCTCACATAAGCCCAAACAAATCTTTCATAGAAGAAAAGAAATCAAGTATGCAACACATATCAATGTGTCAACACATAGCTCCTCAAAGTGTTCAACAAGGTATAACTTCACAAGGCATATCAAGTATAGTGAGGTCCAATGTGCCTCACATAAGCACAAACAAGTCTTTGATAGAAGAAAGGAATTCAAGTATGCAACAATTATCAATATGTCAACACATAGCTCCTCAACGTATCCAACAAGGTATAGCTTCACAAAGCATATCAAGTATAGTGAGGTCCAACGTGCCTCACATAAGCCCAAAGAACTATGCACGTGAGAATGGGGGTACATATGCATCTACTATCAAAATGTCACAATCAATTCAACCCTAGGTGAGATCAAATGAAGCATATCAAGTATGGTGAGGTCCAAGGTGCCTCTTATGTGCTCAATGAATCAACATATCAGAATTGAGGGCAAATAGGCTAGTACTATCATGATATCAACAATTAGCTCAACAACATGTTCAACGAGGCAAAACAACAATATACAAGAACATTATGTAACACTAATGCTAGAACTCACAGTGATCAGTTTATAGGATTCCGAAGCCTTCCAATGAAGTCACATTAGCCCCGAGAAGGGCTAAAGCTTGCAATCAAGCTCCTTTCGACTCGGTTCACCTAAAAGCATTCATAACGCGCACCGTAAGCCCCCGAACACAATACAAGATCCCTAAGAGTGTCCTAAGAGTATTGGGACATCAAAACGAAAGAACTAAGTCCATATGGGTCCTCACAAGTTCCGGAATGGATCAAAGGCCCTCAAACCCTTTGAACACTTAATTTAGAAGCGTATCGGAAGTACAAGACCCAAGCATCGACCCCCAACCTTGCAAAACGAATTAATGGGGCAGCATGATGGTCATGGAGCTACCAGGGGGTGGGTAGCACCGCTACCACCCTTCTGTCCGCCCTCTGACTGCACAATCAATGCCCAAAAATGCACCAAACTCCCCAAAACTCCCGTAAATGCTTCTAACAATCGAAATGGACTTTACCAACCATATAATTAGCATATTAAGGTCACTTAAACCCTTCTAAACATATTAGAATCATTTCATAACAATCCATGATTCCATGGAATTCATACGGACTCCAAACGAGTCCGAAAACGACCGAACAATTCCAACCGACGACACCGAGCTCCAATCGAGCTTGGATTCAATTCTAAGCAATACCATAGCACTATTTACCATATTTGACCTATGTTTAGACATTCAATCTATGTTTACACATTGAAACTCAATCCAAAAATGTTTTGGAACTCATTGTGGCATTTCACCGAACACTTGGCGTGCGGTTTAGCCTTAAAACACCTTTTTGAGTTCTGGCACATAATTTGTGTTTCCCAACTCATGAAAACACTTTAATAACACAATTGAACACTTTCCAAACACATTATACTATAACATAGCATATTATTGCTTCATGGAGTTCATACAAACTCCAAACGGGTTCTAAATGACCAAAACTCATATTAAGCCTTCAAAACTCCAAATGAGTTCCTACTAGCTACTATTTAATTCCATTTCTATAAATAACATGATTGGATCATAATGTATCATATGAAATATGCAAAAACACAATAAACCCATCTCATCCACCATTGGAGCTCAAAGGAAGCTCTAACTTGGGTTTTTACTCAAATCACTAATCCAACCCCCTAAATCACGAATTTAAGACTCAAATAAGTTTATAAACCATAAACACTAATCTATTCATGATTTTTGAGTCATTTACTAACTCAACCCCACCAAACCCATCTAGGGTTCCTTTCTCCAATAATGGAGAAATGGAGAAGATGAAGAAGAGGAAGAATATGAAGATGAGTGGAAGTGATTATACCTTTAATGAGACTTCAATCTCCACCAAATCCTAGCCAAAAAGATGCAATCTCCAAACCCTAGCTCACCCCCTTCTCTTTCTCTCTTCTTTCTTTTTGAAACAATGAAAATGTGTGAAATGTGTGTGTGATGGTGGTGGTGCACGATTTTGAAAGAAAGGGGGAGGGGTTTTGGCCTTTGGCCACCTCAACCCTCTAAATCCCCCCGAATTACAAAATGCACCCCTCCACAACTCACCTTTCTATTTTGCAAATAGAAACTACAATGCTACTAGATGCAACAATTAAATAATTCAATACCCGAATAAATGAATTTGACATAATTATACTAAATGAATTTTTTTAATGCTTCAAAATTAAAAAAAAAAAAATCATATAAGAACCTTCAAAATTATACATGTTTAATTCTATGAATACGAAGAATACAAATACATTCAAATTCTATTAAGAAAATCAAACAAACAAAATATTAAATGCAAATACAAACTTGACAGCAATATTTTTACATCAACTTCTTTACGTATAACATAAATCTATTACCCATGTAATAAACATGTAATAAAACTATTTTACATATAGCGTATAACTAACAATTATACATATTATATATGACTATTACACATGTAATATTTGACTATCACACATGTAATATGTGACTAATATACATGTAATAAACGTGTAATAACACTGCAGATTTGATTTTAAAAAAAACTCAGATCTGGAACCTGAACATTTATTACGTTTGAAAGTACAAAAATCATCGAAGAACCTTCGAACAGTCATCTTTAAAAAATCACAAATGTTGAATGAACACTCTTCAATGTTTCGTCTTCATATTCACAAAATCATCTTCATCTTCAACAACCCAGAAATGTTGAAGATGAACGCACCTAGAAATTTTTGAATGATTTTTTCTTGAATTAACATATCTTCTTTGATGTTTTTATAAAATTTCAGAGAAATCTAAAACACTCTAATAATAAATCTGAGAAAAAAAAACTAAGATGAAGATGAAGAGAGAGATGGAGAGTGACAGTGACAGTGAAAATAAATCTAGTGAAAAAGAAAAAGATGAAGATGAAGAGAGAGAACAAGAGAAAGATGAAAAAATCTAGAAAAAAAATTGTTGGAGAGAGATTGAGAGAGAGAAACAATTGAAATGAGTGAAAAGAGAGAAAAATAAATATACCAAAATATCATTGTTTTTTTTTATTTCTCACAACCTTTTGACAAAATATGACATTTTATTACAAAAATGGCACTCCATCCATCACCATTGATTTAGATGATCAAATGGTCCACATCGGTTCTTTGAGACTACAAAATATTGAGTTCTACAATGTTCATATATATATATATATATATATATATATATATATATATATATATATATAGATTTGGGTTCAAATGAGTACCACTAGTTTTGCGGAGTACCGGAGGTACCTCGCTTAAAATCATTTTTTTTGAATTTTTTTTTCATAATCATGTTTAAATTAATAATATAAGACTACTTGCAAAAAATCACACATAAACACACACTATAACTATGTGACACGTGCAAGTTCACATGAACTGCACTGTTGTGAACGTATGTTCACAGCTAAGCATGTTCACATGAATTTTTCCACGTTCACATGACTTTTAAGAGGCTACGAAGTGTGAATGCGTGTAATTCTTTTACAAATATGCTTATATTATTTGTATCTAAATGAATATGAAAAAATTTAAAAAAAAAAAACTTTTTTTCGGAGCATGTTCACATCTTAAACCCGTGTGTTCACAGGTACTCACGGTACTCTGCATTTTTTAGGTACTCACACGAACCATATTCTCTCTCTCTCTCTCTCTCTCTCTATATATATATATATATATATATATATATATATATATATATATATATATATATATATATATATATATATATATATATATATATATATATTCAAGATCAATGGGGTACCATCTTAGACTGGGGTACCGGGGAACCATTTATAGCCAATCATTTGTCATTAAAATCCTTAAAAATAATATAAATTTGCTTAATATTATTTCCCACATTAATTAATGTTGGGGGTAAAAATGGTATTGAAAATTTTAAATTAGAATCGAAGATTCTGTGTATCCCATGAAAATCTCCATTTCAGTTAATATCATTCCTTACACTCATACTGAACATGTGCAATGAAAACACACCATAAACCACGATTGAACATGTTCAATACAGTTAATATTATTTTATCACCAAAACGGTTAGAATAACTAAAAACACAATAAACCCCGATTGCACTTGTTCAATAACGTGTATAAGAAATTGAACCTTCACGAACGGTTTGATGAAAATAATAAATATCTTTATTTGACACCTCCGGTTGAACATGTTCATTCAAACCCATTGTCGAATCCGATTGAACATGTTCACTAAAACCCATTGTCGAATCCGATTGAACATGTTCACTAAAATCCATTGTCGAATCCGATTGAACATGTGCACTAAAACACATTTTATAATTTATTAAAGATATTGTTATGGAAGTATATTTCTATAATTAAGGAATTTATTAATTGATTATTTGTCATCTATTAATTAAGATAAAACTAATTGACTATATTACCATTTTTTACTTATAACCAAATACGGGTGGACTCCGGTTCCCCAGTCTAACATGGTACCCCATTGATCCCAACCCTATATATATATATATATATATATATATATATATATATATATATATATATATATATATATATATATATATATATATATATATATATATATATATATATATATATATAGAGAGAGAGAGAGAGAGAGAGAGAGAGAGAGAGAGAGGGGTGGGTTCAATGGAAAACCTATATGCATCGGAAAATCCGGGAACCACTTTATAGCCACTGGATCAGGTGATGCATCACGCAGAAAGTTGATGCATCACGCGGAAAGTTGATGCATCACTTGGGAGTTTGATGCATCACGCGGGGAATTTGATGCATCATGCGGGAATTGTGATACATATGTAGTGGTGCGTGGAGGTTTTCCAAGGTATTCTGATGCATGTTGGTTTTCCATTGAACCCCCATATATATATATATATATATATATATATATATATATATATATATATATATATATATATATATATATATATATATATATATATATATATATATATATATATATATATATATATATAGACACACACACACATACACACCTTTTTATGAAATATAATAAATTTAGACCGTATGATGAGCTGGATAATAAAAACTCGTTAAAATAGAATCATATATCATCTATAACATGAGATTACGTTTGACCAATAATTTAATTATTTATATATTGAGAAAATTACCCATTTTATTATTATTTTTCTAAGCAAGATTTGTAAATCGAGGATAGTAAGATCATCATCTTTGATTCTCAAGTGTGTAGCTTTAAATTCACCAATAAGCGGTGGTGGAATGAATGTTGATCACAACAAAGGGGAAGATCGGTTCATTGTTGAGCCTTCAAAAATTGAAGGATCAAAAATGGCAATTGATGAAGGGGTTGGTGGCGACGACGACAAAGATAATAATGGAAGCGGGATTACTTCTTTTCTTGGGAGAAAGAAGAGAGGGAAAGAAAGAAAACATGACTCTAATGGAAACATAAGTTCATGTGTATCGCGTCTCGAGAATCTATCACCATTGCCGGAGATCTATCTTACTCCTTCTAATGATGATGCTACCAAAAAGGGTCGAGGACGCTCATGTGGTTATGGTCGCCCAAAATTACTTGATTTTTTTGGTAAGTTTGGAATAATCTTTTCTATTTATGTTTTATTATTTAATTTTAAAAATGAATATCTTTTTAATAAAATTAGGATCTTTCTAGATGGTTGTTAAGGTTTTGATTTTGATCTTAGAACTTACGATTTTACGATAATGATCAACAAAAGTGACTTACGTTTTGATAGGATCCCTCGTGTGTAGGATCTTAGTCAGTATCTTAAGATCTATCTTAGGATCTTGGAATCAAGATTGTAAAATCATTTTTCCTGATCATGATCCTACAATAGATTATTTATGCAAATATTTCTTTAATTAAACATAAAATTAATATTTGATGTAAATTATAACACGTACAAAAAAGAAAAAATTACCAAAAAATGTAGGGGTAAAGCCATACAATAGCAACCTACTTTTGAAAATGTATCGATATGGTACGTCTACTTTTTTAGTTGTCTATATGGTACGTGTACTTTCATTTTCTGTATCGATATGATCATTCTACATAATAGAGCCCGGTTTTTACATACGAAACAGGGTTCTAATGGTATGAAAAACAGGGGTTTATTACAAATATGGTCAAATCGGTATGAAAAATTAAGGTACAGGTACCATATCGATATTTAAAAAAGTAGACGTACCATATTGATAAATTTTCAAAAGTAGATTACTATTGTATGGCTTTACCCCAAAAATGTAATATAAAATGTAATATAAAATACAAAATCTGACAATAAAGGTAATGTAAAATTCTATTTTGGCCGAGAATTGACATGAAATTCAAGTTTTAAGCCAAGAAATTAAGATAATCAAATATTATTCTTTTACCAAAAAAGGAGGCATAAAATTAAAAATTTACCTTCTTAATTGGTCATCAATACCATTTTTGTCAAATTTGCATTTTATGTTATCTAGCTTTCTTGGCCAAAAATTTTTACCACTGTCAATTATTTAATTTTATATTACTCTTCTTGGTAATTTGTTGTATAAAAACAATCTTATTTTGATAGGATCTTAAGATCCCAATTTCGACCTTAGGAAGACAAACTGTCTTATGTATGATTTCGATCCTGACAAACTTGTTTCTACTATTATTTAACATCAAAGAATTTATGGCATTAATTTCATAGTGTTGTCTTAGTATATGTCAGACTTTTGATTTTTAAAAGGACATATTAAATCCTAAACTCACATGTTTTAAGTTTTTAGAAAAACCCTTGCTTTAAAAAAATTTAGGTGATAAACATTTTTGTTTTTTTTAACAAACATATTTTTTTTTTCTTTTTCATGAATTAATTCATTGGTTTTGGGTTGTTAAGTTATAGTCTTTTAAAAGATTTGGGTTCTTCTTCTTTTTCTTCTTCTTCTCACTTCACGGAGTTCTCTCCATTTCTTATTACAAAATGACACACATAGTCCAATTAAACCACCATCGACCTTTGACTGCCACACTTTCGATGCAGTTGTTGACCTCCAGAAACGCAACCCCAACTCTTTCATCATTTGCTCTCTGTTACATCTACCCGTAATCCCTTTCAACATCTCCTATGACTTAAACATATATGCATAACCAACCTTACGACTCCAACCTCATGTACATCCAGCCATGGACATTTGTAAACTCAAGCTAGCCATCGCTAACCATAGCCACCTCTAACTGAGTCTTCCACATCTCTTGATTGATCCATGTTTGAAAACACATATACACACATGAGTTTTTTTATTTTTAGGGTTTAGAGTTCATGGGACGTGTTCACTCAGTTTTTAAGAACACATTAATTGTTAATTAGTTGATTTTTAAGAATCTTGAGTTTACTTTTACAATTTATGCAAGAATCAACTCACACCCATAACTCTATATATTTGATTTATAAAATTTAGTTTTTCTTAATTTTCTTTTGCGATGAATACAATGAGTGGTGAGTCTAAACTCTCTTTTAGAATTTTTTTTTTTTTTTTGTGAATGTCATTATCCATTGAATGATGAATCAGATCGATGTTTTATTTCACAATTAAAGAGTATTGTCATCTTTTTTGTGATAAATCTTATGATTATCTGATTGGCCGGTTTGAAGAATCCGATTTAAATACGTACGTATGGTGATATTAATTAATTTTTTGGGTATGGTGATGATCGAATGTGACGATTGTTCAAGATAGAAACACTAAAACTAAAATGCAAATTATTAATATGATAAAATTAAAATTATTGTTATTTTTTATATAAGAAACATGATTAAGAAATCAAATAATATTTGTTTGTAAACTACAAGTCTACAATATAAACATAATGACATAATGTTACATATGTACAAAATGAAATTAATTATTTTTCTTTTTTCTTTTACTTAAATAATTTAAAAATATTTGATTTGGTACAAGCTTTTGTAGGTAACATGGATGCAAACAACACCGGGATGGACTTCATGGCTCATGTAATCGAAGTATCGGTTGGAGAGGTAGTGTGTATTGACTTATTAAATGATTTATTTTTGGGTTTATAATTTTACATGATTAAATAAGTGCCAAAAATAACAACTTTTTAATAACTTGTTATTTTGAGCAAATTTAAAAATAATTAATCAATATTAGGAATTAAAAAAACTGATAACTGGATAAAAAAACTGTCATTATAGTAATTTTTATTTTTCAATCCGATATGGTTACCTTGATTAACTAGATTTGGAAAGTATGTTACCTCAAATATATTAGTATATTACCCAGATTGAAAAAATAGTGACAATAAATAATCTCAAACACCCCTTATAGTTTTTCTTACCATATATATAAATATTATATTATACATATATATAAATATCAATTTCTAAAATAAACTCATGTAATACATGGGTAATAACCTAGTGTATTTTTAAAAAACAATCTCAAACACCCCTTATAGTTTTTCTTACCATAATGATTACGTTACTGTTTTTTAAAACTTATACCAACATGATCGTTTATAATTTTCGTGACAAATGAGTAGGTTAGGGTTTGCCGTTTAAAAAAAAAAAAAATTAGTGACACTTTTGTTTTATCATTACTTCAACTTCTGGTGATTACTTTTTAGCAAAAAAATTTAGAATTTTAGAAGCAGTTTATTTACGATAATGATCAAATTAAGAGGAATTGTAAAGTGAATTAATCGGTACAGAATAACTACAATGATTTAAATAAACAAATGTAAAAGTAGGTTATTATTTTTAGTTATAAATTATTTTATTAATATTTATTTATATAATATTACAGGATTTAATTGAAAAAATACTTGCTCAATCTTCAACTGGTCCAAGATGCATCACTGTTATGTCTGCAATTGGTGTTGTTCACAATGTTATCATTCGTCAACCTGGATTCCCTACTTATGAGAGGCAGTTGAAATATGAGGTACCATAAAAATTATAGTTTTAAACAGGCTTAACTACATTTTTATGCAATGACGTTTTCACTTTTTATCATTTTATGCAACAAAATTGTTTTTATCATAATTTATGCAATGATATTTGAACTTTTTATCAAAAAATGCAACAATGTTTTCTATTTTTACTAAGTAATGCAATAAATCATATTTAATATGATTTATGCGATAATGTTTGAACTTATTACACAAATATGCAACGTAATTTACCTATTTACTAGGTTAACTATCGATTTATTGTACATACTAAAAAAATCTAGATGAACACATCTACGTGTAAAAAAGTTCACGTCACCAAATTCAATTCCTTCATAAAATAAGGGTTATTATGCAAAATTCATTATATGACATGACTAAAAACTGTAATATTTATTTTATTTCGATTAGGGATAGTAGTGGGTCGGACTGAAAATTTGTCCTCTCATCCCTATTTTTAAAAATTCATTATCATCAACTGTATTTATTTCAATAGAAATCATCGTTAGATAATTTGTGATAACCGTGAAAATTAGAAAAAACAATTTAATGAGATCAATCTATGTTGTAAAACTTTACCATTTACGTTAAACAATCATCTAATTATGTTGTGAATGTTAACTGTTTGTGGTTAACGACAATCAAATTCGTAAATTAAAAATTAATCATTTGTATTAAACTTTTAATCATGAATCCTCATATTTATCCTCAATTATCTGACAGTAATCATTGTTAAGTATTTGTAGTTTTTAACCGGAAACGAACAAGACCCTTTTAAGCTGGGTACGAATGAGTTTTAAATAAACCAATAAAAACAAAATGTCGTATTGAAATCAGATAAATTTTTCATCCAATCATACTATATTAACAAAGAAACAGATACGACTTTTTTTTATACGTAGTTGTGTCACTTAAGATTTTAAGTGATATACAACAAATTAATATTACAATAAGTAGATTAAATGTTACATACTTTGATAACAACTTCAAACATTGTTGCATAAATCGTGTTAAAAATAATTTTAGTTGCATAAGTTGGTAAAAGAGGGAAAATGTCATTGCATTTTCTGATAACAAATTCAAACGTCATTGCATAAATTGTGTTAAAAACGATTTCGTTGCATAAAATGATAAAAGTGAAAACGTCATTGCATAAATATGTGGTTAATCCTTTTAAATACTTTATATCTTTGTTAAAGAATTTCAATACACACACACTTGTAAACATTAAATATAACACATATATACTTGTAAAATTTTTTATAACATATATATATATATATATATATATATATATATATATATATATATATATATATATATATTCTTCTAAATCTTTAAAACTCTCTCTCACTCACACACACACACACACACACACACACACACACACACACACACACACACACACACATATATATATATATATATATATATATATATATATATATCCAAATGACCATTTTAAATTTATTTTATCATTAAAAAATAAAAATTATCATTTTATAATTTAATTTATTATTTAATACCTAAAACATTTTAAACCCCAACATAAATAAATAAAAAATGAACAAATATCATTTTCTAATATAATAAATTAATTAAGAAAATGTTATTTTATAATTTTTTTTTAACATAAAATAAATTTAAAGTAATCATCATGCGGGAATTTGATGCATCACACGAGAATTGTGATGCATTGTGGTGGTGCATGAAGGTTTTCCGATACATGTTGGTTTTCCATTGAATCCCCCTTTACATATATATATATATATATATATATATATATATATATATATATATATATGTGTGTGTGTGTGTGTGTGTGTGTGTGTGTAATAGATTTAAAGGTTTAGAATGCTATATATAAAAATTTACAAAGATGTATACGTAATATATAAAATTTACAAAGATATATATGAAATTTCCCATTTATGTATAAATTTAATCTAATTAAACTTTATTACATTGCATTAAACATGTAATTAATTGAGAAATGAATTCAACATGAGCAATAAATATATATACTAAATAAAAATTTATTACATTTTTCTTGTGGTTTTCATATTAAGCTTTATAATTATTATATTGACTATGGGTTAAATTGATCACTATAGAACTTGATTATAGAATTATACTAGTCAAAATGACCCGTGCGATGCACTGGACTGTTTATTTTATTTTTTGATTTAAATTTAGGGTAATTATAAAGATTTGTATTGTTTGGGTCACTATATAAAATTTAGATTGACAACATATAGTACTTAGACATAACTTTTTAGAAATAGCAATTTTACACATTTGAAAATACACACTTTTAATTCAAAAAAATGAAGGTCACTTGTTTACGTCTTTTTAAATTCAATTTATTTAAGTTTTTTAACTTTACATTTTAAAAGATTTAAAGTATATATATTATTTGTTTTAAGTTGAAATTAGAGGAATAAACTTTAAAAGCGTTTTCTTGTATTTTTTTATGTTAATGATCAATATATATTAAATTGAAAAAAATTAATTTAATTCAAATCTTAACACAGTAAAGGGTTAAATTATTAAAACTTTGATATTTATATGAAGAATATAGTTTTTCTGAATAGTGAGACTACTATGAACTTTTAAAGGTTGACTTTTAGAGATAAAAACATATTATTTTTTTGATGAAACAATTTTTTTATTAATAATTGTCAAATAAATAAATTTAAGACTAATTTTGTATTTAAAAATTTTAATCATATGTGACATTCCGAACATATGATAATTAGGTAAATATTTTTTAATAAGTAACAATCAAGAGGGCCATGTAATCTTTCTTATACATAAAATATACGAACTACATTTATTATTTTATTTGGAACAATATATTAAAATAAATTTTCAATATTTGATTGTCAAGGTTTTTGAATAAATCATGTTTATAATTATGGCACAAAATTTAAGCATTTGTTACTAAAATGATGTTTAAAAAACATGTCTGTCTTGACTATTGGAATAAAAACAACCATAACTCAAATATTAGTTATCAAAAACAATTACAAAAGCACAACACCGTAAAAAGTTTAAGGTTATTGTTAGGATTTTTGAATAGATACAAAGTTTAAGTGTAATAAATATGTGTCTTCTTAAAGATGAGAAGAATTAAAAATATGCATATTTTTTCACATGTTCTTAAAATCTCAAAGAAATTTATGTTTTTTTTGTTGTTATAATATAAAGAATTTAAAATTTAAAATAATAATCAAGTTATATATCCTTTGGTTGCTTAATATGGAAACACTCAAATTATACATAGAATACAAAAGAAATTTTGTTTATTAAAGATTTATATATAAATATAAAAAGCATTACTATCATTTATTAGATTCACTCGTTATATTTAGATATTAAATAAGAATTAACAAAATGTGATTTCTTCTATTATTTATTAGAAAAACTTAAATTAGATAACGTAAAAACTAAATGATAACTACTATTATTTATTAAAAATTAAAATAAAACCAGGTAATTAATACTCTTATCAATTGAAGTAAGTGTAAATTATATATTAGTTTTGTTTAGATAGAAGTAAACAACTTATTATAACAATCAATTATGAAAGAAAACTTGAAATTGAATTTAAATTAAAATAAAAATCAATTGTATTTTTATAACCCTAATTTGTTTTGTTATGAAGACTTTTTAGATAATTAATTAAAAGTTACATAAATCATTATATATATTATTTTAAAAAAATTAGTATAACTTAGATAAATCATTATAACTACTATTTATTAAAGAAAATGAAATTAAATATATGTGATTGTTGTTATTTATTAGATTAACTATCTATTTTAAATATTTAACACAAATTAACTAAATGATTATTACTATTATTTATTAATTAAAAGTCAAAATCAAATCAAGTACAACAACTATATTTTAAATTTGAAAATTCTATTATGAAATTGAATAATTTCAAAACATTTAACCATTCTATATAGTAAATAGAATTTCCTAAAACTTTAGTTACCAACTTAATATGATAAATGTTAATCTTAAATTAAAATTTTAAATATGATTCAAGTGCTCAAATTAACTAATTAATAAATGTAAATGTTTATTTTTTATAATAATAATGATATTACTATTATTTTGATTATTATTTATGAAGTGATTTAAGTAATATAAAAATAAATCAATTAATCTCCAAGTTATGTTATTTATACGTGAACAAAACATTATTACCATCATTTTTTAGTGATCTTAATTCGATTTAATTTTGTATTTAGTAATAATTAGTCATGTTAAATAAATGAGGGATGAACTAATGAAAGACAAATGAAAAAGTAAAGAGTTATAAATTAAGTATTAATAATTGATAATATTTATTATCATCAATTAAATAAGAATAACTTTGCATTAGAAAATTTACATAACGCATTAAAACTTAAAATTCATGATTCCAATGCATACTTATATAATATATTTTCCTAAAAACTAAATACATATGTTAGTATTATTGAATTTTGAATTGTTGTTTTTTAAAATAATCATAAATAGTTAATATAATTTTATTACCTAAAATTTTAGAAAAAGATATTAACCTATTTGAAAATTTAAAATAGAGAGTTTAATCTAAAATTTCTATAGTTAATATTTTAAAAACAAATGTAAAAAGTTATAAATTTCAAATTTGGAGCAATGATTTGAGTATATGTTTTTTTTTTGTCTAATTACGATATAAAAAACAACGCTAGGTACTTCATATTGTTTCTTTTTACCATAATGAAATCACAACCAAATAACAAACAAAATACTACAAATATTCTAATAATTATTATTTCATTTAGGTGTCACCTGATTCGTCAAGTTTACAATAAAAAATAGAGGTGAATAAAAACAAAATAAATTGTAACCGTAGGAAAAGATAATGGTTAAATCCTTTCTTTACTTCGTTTTTTTTTTTAAATTTTAAAATTTTTTAAAGAGAATATTTTTAACTATGTTTATACACTAAATGAAATATACCAATTAAAAAAATATTAAATTACTAATTCAATAAACATAAAAACTTCTAGTAAAATATATAGTGCATTGTTAATACTAAGAGAATATAAAAAGACTATAAGCATAGTTACAAATATTCTCATTAAATTAAATTTTAATATTAGTATTCACAGTATCAAATTGTGCAACAGTGGTTAAATTAAAATACATTATAATTTTTATTAAACCGTATGGTATTCAATAACGTTTCTAGATCAATATTTATTGAAAATTCTTCAAAAATGAAATGAAATAAAAAATAAATCATTAAAAATAAGTATTGTAAAACTTTTATTGCTGAAAAAATTATGAAGAAGATATTCATAGAAGAATTCAAGTACAGAGAAACAAAAATTTAGTTGTTAATACATTTAAAAAAAATTATAGTTTAAAACTATATATTTGAAAGAGTGGATGACATTGACCTATACATGTTGGTGAATATAACGTTGACATATATATATAAGCAACAAACCTTTAAGATATTTGACATATCAATATAGAGCACATCGAGCACCTACATCAACATAAACAATTTATTAATAAAAACATATAATTCGAAATAATTTAAATAAATATCATTAAATGTAAAAAGAATTATGAATGTATGGATTGAACAACACACAATTTTTTTTTCTAGAAAATCTATTTGTCAAGAACTTCTTTGCATGGATGGTCACTTCAATAATGTCCATCACTATCACTATAAAATATCATAAAATAAAAACAGTAATAATCAATTTCACAAAATAGAATATACATACGTGTGTTAGAGATGAAAAACGAACTTGATATTTGAATAATAAAAAAAAAGAATAAATTAAGAAGAAAACTAACCGGTGAAATTGTAGGAGAAGAAATGAGAATGTTTTAGGTTGACAAATAGATAATTTGTAACCCATATTATTTGAAACTCTTGATGATCATTTATCTTCTTTGTAACCTATGGATGAATAATGAAATAACAATTAATTATAGATAACCAAGGGTCATGAAACGGTAATGACATTAAACAAAAAAAAAAAAAAAAAAAATTTAAATGAGACACAATTTTTAAATATAAAAGAAGATAAGTTAAAAATGAAATTTAAAACATTAACACAACTAATCAAACATGGGACTCAATTTAGATTTTAAAATGTAAAACATAAATTATATAATATTTTTAGCAGATAAATAATTGTTTTTGTTAAAATAAGTGCTTATTTTCATGAAATAAACAATATACATATATATATATATATATATATATATATATATATATATATATATATATATATATATATATATATATATAAAATAATTAATTATTTAGATTAAGCTCGAGGTTTATATTACTTATGAAATAAACTAATTTATATAAAAATAAAATTATTTACAAACATTAAATAAATCTAGAGATTTATATTATTTATGAAATAAATTAAATTATACAAAAACAAAATTTATTACCTACATTTATTATGATAAATATAATATTATTATTTAGAAAATGATTTAATTTAAACAATATATCTAAAGGTTTATATTATTTATGAAATGAGTTAATTTATAAAAAAAAATAAAATTGATCATCAAGATTTAATAAATGTAGAGTTTTATGTTATCTATTAAACTTATGATAACTATAATATTATTAATTAGAAAATGATTTATTTTAACAAAATATATCTAGAGGTTTATATTATTTATGAAATGAATTAATTTATAGAAAAATAAAATTGATCATCAAGATTTAATAATTTTAGAGTTTTATGTTATCTATTAAATGAATTAAATTACACAAAAATAAAAAACATTTATTAGGGTTAGGACTCAACTTTTTATTTATGAAATGAATTAATTTATTGAAAATTAAAATTGATCATCAAGATTTAATAAATTTAGAGTTTTATGTTATCTATTAAATGAATTAAATTACACAAAAACAAAATTGATTACCAACATTTATTAGGGTTAGGACTCAACTATTTAGTATACTAGTCATGATGGCCCGTGCAATGCACCGGGCTAATTGATTTTTATTTAAAATATTATGTAATTATAAAAAATATATGTTTGTTAGGGTCACTATATAAACTTTAGATTGACAAATATCATATCAAATTGT
This sequence comes from Centrapalus pauciflorus, assembly GCA_020465985.1. Taxonomy (NCBI): domain Eukaryota; kingdom Viridiplantae; phylum Streptophyta; class Magnoliopsida; order Asterales; family Asteraceae; genus Centrapalus; species Centrapalus pauciflorus. Next base: position 100,490 of record JAANYP010003379.1, on the reverse strand, counting down.
AACGCCAAACAAATTTGTGTGCATAATCAACTACATTAAGACCATACAAAATGTGTCATAATAGTATTGAAAGTAAATTATTAAATGACATTAAAAAACTTAGATTAATGCATGTGAAAGATGTCTGAAAATAATACTTATAAAAATTTTAAAAAATAAAAAAGTGTTTTAGGCTAGGTCATTTATGATAATATAAACCAATATACTAAATTAATAGTCATACACATAATAAGTTAAAATATTAAATTATAAGTTCAATGAAAATTCTTCATAGATAATTGTATGAAAGTACTGAGTACATTGACTATAAACATAGGTATTAAAAGTCATTTTATAGACTTTATTTTGTATGTAGTATTTGACTATTATTGTCTTCAAACATGACAATTTTAAGTCATTAAGCATTTGTTATTCTAGATAGTGTCACATAAAACAGCGGTTGACACATAAACTCTTATCACAACTAAACGATTCGCCTTGGGTTTTATTATAGTATATTATTAACATATCTATTTGTATTCATCTTAGTGTGAAATTTTGTTTGCAAGATTAAAAGCAAATGCAAATGGACAGGATATTAAGAGTTTATATGATATGAAAAAATGAAGGTTAGAATGAATTACACATATATTAAAACAAATATGTCATGTAATTCAATCATTTAATTTTATAAAACTTTGGACTTTAATCATCCTAAATGTTGAAGAGCTTCACTAAAAATAAAATTATATATTGGGATTTTTAAATTCATTTTTACTTTGAAATATGTAATAGCTAGTACATATCTCTTTGATAACCTATGTTATTAAGATCGATTACTACAAATTATAATTTTAACAAATCATTATTACTATTATATATATCAAGGGTTTAATTATGGTTTAAATATTTAACTAAAATTAAGTAAATCATTAAAATTTTAAATTTATATTACCAATACTATTACTTATTACTTTAGGAGTTGGACGTTTTTTATACGATTTTATCCTTGCTAATAATACATATAAATTAAAGCACATTCAATTAAAAGTTCGGATTAATTTAAAGGTCTTAATAATGTATTCCGTATAATAAGTAACTTAATTAGTGTATTAGTTATATTACGTGACATAAAAACCAATACATTGTATAGATCTCTCTTAATAAATATATTGAATGCGAATCCAAACCATACATTAAAAGACTATGAAATTTTAGATAAATAACAAATATCTGTACAAATAATCCAAATATACATGCATGAAAAGAATAAGAATTATAACGCAACACAAATGAAAATATATGGACACCTATGCAAATAAAAAACATTCATGATATTTATATGTTCTGTATTGTAAAAAAATTATTTAAAATATAATTATTCTAATTAAATTAAAAAAATATGTATGTATGTTAATGGTCACTATTTAAAATTCACATAATTTTTGTTATATTTTAACAAAAAGATTTTCATATACATAAATAATAAACTGTAAATATTTATTTATAAAAGAACTCAAAATAATTTTCACATACATAAATAATAAACTGTAAATATTATTTACTTATAAAAGAACTCTATTATATTATACTATTTATTTATATCTAGAACTCAAAGAAATCAAGTATATAAAATTTTCTTATAAAAAATATGTATTTAATTATTTATGCTAATAGTCACTGTTTATAAGTGACATGGTTTTTGTTAGATTCCAAGAAAATGAGTTTCATATACATAAATAATACACTCTAAATACTTATTTATAAAGGAACTTCAAGAACTCTATTATACTATATTCTTTATTTATAAAAGACAAAAATAATACACTTTAAATATTTGTTTTAAAAAAAACTGAAAGAACTATATGCATATGGAGTCAACATTTTTATAGAAAGAACTATATTATATTATTTATTTATTTATAAAAGAACTCAAATAAATTATGCACTTTCATAGATGCATTTGTTTGTATTTTGATAATTTTTAAAATAATGTTAATGATACTCGTAAAAATATCATATTTATTTCTATGTCTCTTAGATGGTTTTATTAGGCATGGTTGTTACTAATTCATTATACATTAATCAAAATCACTTATGATATATATGATTAATGGTTCTTTATTAACGATTAAGCATTTTATTTATAGAATAGAACGAATAAATTTTTTATAACCTTATAATTAGCATATTATTTTATGAAATGATTAATGATATTTAAATAAAATGACTAATAAAATAATTATTATTATGCTTTGTTATTTGAACTTTTTTAAATTCAAAAATATTGCATTAATGTGTTGTATCCCATAATGAAATCACAACCAAATAACAAATGAAATACTACACTAAATGAAATATACGAATTAAAAAAATATTAAATTACTAATTCAATAAACATAAAAACTTCAAGTAAAATATATAGTGCATTGTTAATATTAAGAGAATATAAAAGACCTAGAAAATGTATAAACATAGTTACAAATATTCTCATTAAATTAAATTTAATATTAGTATTCACAATATCAAATTGTAACGATGGTTATATTAAAATACATTACAATTTTTATTAAACCATATGCTATTCAATAACGTTTCTATATCAATATTTATTGAAAAATTTTCAAAGATGAATTGAAATAAAAAATAAATCATTCAAAATAAATATTGTAAAACTTTTATTGTTGAAAAAACCATCAAGAAGATATTTATAGAAGAATTGAAGTATAGAGAAACAAAAATTTAGTTGTTGATACATTAAAAAAAATTATTACAGTTTAAAACTATATAGTTGAAAGAAATAGATGACAATGAACTATTTACGTTGGTGAATATAACGTTGACTTAAATATTTTATAGTAACGAACCTTTAGGATATATGACATATCAATATAGAGCACATCAAGCACTTACCTCAACATAAACAATTTATTAATAAAAACATATAATTCGAAATAATTTAAATAAATATATCATTAAATGTAAAAAGAATTATCAATGTACGGATTGAAGAACACACCAAATTTTTTTAGAAAATCTATTTGTCAAGAACTTCTTTGCATGGATGGTCACCTCAATAATGTCCATCAATAGCACTATCAAATATAAAATATCACAAAATAAAAACAATATTAATCATTTTCACAAAATAGAATAAACATACATGTGTTGGAGATGAAAAACAAACTTGATATTTGAAAAATAAATCAAGAAGAAATCAAGATGAAAACTAACCGGTGAAATTCTAGGAGAAGAATGGTTTAGGTTGACAAATGGATTATTTGCAACCCATAATATTTAAAACTTTTGATGATCATTCATCTTCATTGTAACCTATGGATAAATAATGAAATAACAATTGATTATAGATAACCAAGGGTTATGAAACGGTAATGGCATTAAACAAAAAAAGTAAAAATTCAAATGAGACATAATTTTTAAATATAAAAGAAGATAAGTTAAAAATGAAATTTAAAAGTAAATATATAAATATATATAGTATAGATATGATAAATGTTGTAGATATTTAATTAAAATAAGATGGACTAACTATTTTTAGATATTTAACGAAAATTAAATATACCAATTAAAAAAATATTAAATTACTAATTCAATAAACATAAAACTTCAAGTAAAATATATAGTGCATTGTTAATATTAAGGGAATATAAAAGACCTAGAAAATATATAAACATAGATACAAATATTCTCATTAAATTATATTTAATATTAGTATTCACAATATCAAATTGTGTAACGATGGTTATATTCAATACATTACAATTTTTATATGTTATTCAATAACGTTTCTAGATCAATATTTATTAAAAATTCTTCAAAGATGAACTGAAATAAAAAATAAATCATTCAAAATAAATATTGTAAAATTTTTATTGTTGAAAAAATAATCAAGAAGATATTCATAGAAGAATTCAAGTATAGAGAAACAAAAATTTAGTTGTTGGTACATTTAAAAAAAAATTATTATAGTTTAAACTATATAGTTGAAAGAAATATATGACAATGAACTATTTACGTTGGTGAATATAACGTTGACATATATGTTTCTTTAGCAACGAACCTTTAGGATATATGACATATCAATATTGAACAAATCAAACACCTACATCAACACAAACAATTTATTAATAAAAACATATAATTCGAAATAATTTAAATAAATATATCATTAAATGTAAAAAGAATTATCAATGTACGGATTGAAGAACACACCAAACTTTTTTAGAAAATCCATTTGTCAAGAACTTTTTTGCATGGATGGTCACTTTAATAATGTCCATCAATATCACTGTCAAATATAAAATATCACAAAATAAAAACAGTAATAATCATTTTCACAAAATAGAATAAACATACATGTGTTGGAGATGAAAAACAAACTTGATATTTGAAAATAAATCAAGAAGAAAACTAACCGGTGAAATTCTAGGAAAAGAATGTTTTAGGTTGACAAATGGATTATTTGCAACCCATAATATTTAAAACTTTTGATGATCATTCATCTTCTTTGTAACCTATGGATAAATTAAAACTTTTGATGATCATTCATCTTCTTTGTAACCTATGGATAAATAATGAAATAACAATTAATTATAGATAACCAAGGGTTATGAAACGGTAATGGCATTAGACAAAAAAAATAAAAATTTAAATGAGACATAATTTTTAAATATGAAAGAAGATAAGTTAAAAATGAAATTTAAAAGTAAATATATAAATATATATAGTATAGATATGATAAATGTTGTAGATATTTAATTAAAATAAGATGGACTAACTATTTTTAGATATTTAACGAAAATTAACAAAATGCTTACTATTGCTATTTAATAAATTTTATTATTGAAATTAAATCAAATAAATAATACTCATATTTATTGCATAAAACTCAACTTATATATAATAGACTCAACATTTATAAAAACAACTGACTAAATATAATTATATATTACTTGTTAACAATTTAAAGTTAAATTAACTCATTAGTTTTCTTATTTATTAAAAATTAAAATTAGATATGATAAATGTTGTAGATATTTAATTAAAATTAGATGGACTAACTATTTTTAGATATTTAACGAAATTAACAAAATGCTTACTATAGATATTTAATAAATTTTTAACAATTTAAAGTTAAATTAACGCATTAGTTTTCTTATTTATTAAAAATTAAAATTAGATATGATAAATGTTGTAGATATTTAATTAAAATTAGATGGACTAACTATTTTTAGATATTTAACGAAATTAACAAAATGCTTACTATTGATATTTAATAAATTTTTTTATTAAAATTAAATCAAATAAATAATACTCATATTTATTGCATGAAACTCAACTAATATATAATAGACTCAACATTTATAAAAACAACTAACTAAATATAATTATATATTACTTGTTAACAATTTAAAGTTAAATTAACTCATTAGTTTTCTCATTTATTAAAAATTAAAATTAAATTAACCCATTAATTTTCTTATTCATTACATGAGATTTGTCATCACATTTATTACATGGAGGACTCAACTTTTATATATATATAGACTAGTCATGACGGCCCATGCGATGCACCGGGCTAATTGATTTTTATTTAAAATATTATGTAATTATAAAAAATGTATGTTTGTTAGGGCCGCTATATAAACTATAGATTGACAAATATCATATCAAATTGTATCGCCAAACAAATTTGTATGCATAATCAACTACATAAAGACCATACAAAAGGTGTAATAATAGTATTGAAAGAAAATTGTTAAATGACATTAAAAAACTTAGATTAATGCATGTGAAAGATGTCTGAAAATAATACTTGTAAAAAATTTAAAAAATAAAAAAGTGTTTTAGGCTAGGTCATTTAACTTACAACTTGCTATCTCGGTATTATGATAATATAAACCAATATACTAAATTAATAGTCTTACACATAATAAGTTAAAATATTAAATTATAAGTTCAACGAAAATTCATCATAGATAATTGGTATGGGAGTACTGAGTACATTGACTATAAACATAGGTATTTAAAAGTCATTTTATAGACTGTATTTTGTATGTAGTATTTGACTATTACTGTCTTCAAACATGACAATTTTAAGTCACTAAACATTTGTTACTCTCGATAGTGTCACATAAAACAGCGGTTGACACATAAACTCTTACCACAACTAAACGATTCCCCTTGAGTTTTACTATAGTATATTATTAACAAATCTATTTGTATTCATCTTAGTGTGAAATTTTATTTGCAAGATTAAAAGCAAATGCAAATGGACAGATATTAAGAGTTTATATGATATGAAAAAAATGAAGGTTTGAATGAATTACACGTATATTAAAACAAATATGCCATGTAATTTAATCATTTAATTTTATAAAACTTCGGACTTAAATCATCCTAAATGTTGAAGAGCTTCACTAAAAATATAAATATATATTGGGATTTTTAATCTCATTTTTACTTTAAAATATGTAATAGCTAGTATGTGTCTATTTGATAACCTATGTTATTAAGATCGATTACTACAAATTATTATTTTTACAAATCATTATTACTATTATATATATCAAGGGTTTAATTATGGTTTAAATATTTAACTAAAATTAAGTAAATCATTATAACTTTAAATTTATATTACCAATACTATTACTTATTACTTTAGGAGTTGGAAGTTTTTTATACGATTTTATCCTTGCTAATAATACATATAAATTAAAGCACATTCATTAGAAGTTCAGAATAATTTAACGGTCTTAATAATGTATTCCGTATAATAAGTAATTTAATTAGTGTATTAGTTTTATTACGTGACATAAACACCAATACATTGTATAGATCTCTCTTAATAAATATATTGGATGTGAATCCAAACCATACATTAAAAGACTATGAAATTTTAGATAAATAACAAATATCTGTACAAATAATCCAAATATACATGCATGAAAATGATGAGAATTATAACACAACACAAATGAAAATATATGGACACCTATGCAAATAAAAAACATTAATGATATTTAATATTTTCTGTATTGTAAAAAAAATATTTAAAATATAATTATTCCTATTAAATTTAAAAAATATGTATGTATGTTAATGGTCACTATTTAAAATTCACATAATTTTTATTATATTTTAACAAAATGATTTTCATATACATAATTAATAAACTGTAAATATTTATTTATAAAAGAACTCGAAGAACTCTATTATATTATATTATTTATTTATAAAAGAACTAAAAATGGTTTTCACATACATAAATAATAAACAGTAAATATTATTTATTTATAAAATAACTCTATTATCTTATACTATTTACTTATATCTAGAACTCAAAGAAATCAAGTATATAAATTTTTCTTATAAAAAATATGTATTTAATTATTTATGCTAATAGTCACTGTTTATAAGTGACATGGTTTTTGTTAGATTCGAACAAAATGATTTTCATAAACACAAATAATACACTCTAAATATTTATTTATAAAAGAACTTCAAGAACTCTATTATATTATATTCTTTATTTATAAAAGACAAAAATAATACACTTTAAATATTTGTTGTAAAAAAAACTGAAAGAACTATATGCATATGGACTCAACATTTTTATAGAAAGAACTATATTATATTATATTATTTATTTATTTATAAAAGAACTCAAATAAATTATGCACTTTCATAGATGCATTTGTTTGTATTTTGATAATTTTTAAAATAATGTTAATGATAATCGTAAAAATATCATATTTATTTCTATGTCTCTTAGATGATTTTGTTAGTCATGGTTGTTACTAATTCATTATACATTAATCAAAATCACATATGATATATTTGATTAATGGTTCTTTATTAACGATTAAGCATTTTATTTATAGAATAGAATGAATAAATTTTTTATAACCTTATAATTAGCAAATTATTTTATGAAATGATTAATGATATTTAAATGAAATGACTAATATAATAATTATTATTATGAGCTTTGTTATTTGAACTTTTTTAAATTCAAAAATATTGTATTAATGTGTTGTATCCCATAATGAAATCACAACCAAATAACAAACGAAATACTACACTAAATGAAATATACCAATTAAAAATATATTAAATTACTAATTCAATAAACATAAAACTTCAAGTAATATATATAGTGTATTGTTAATATTAAGAGAATATAAAAGACCTAGAAAATGTATAAACATAGTTACAAATATTCTCATTAAATTAAATTTAATATTAGTATTCACAATATCAAAATGTGTAACGATGGTTATATTAAAATACATTACAATTTTTATTAAACCGTATGGTATTCAATAACGTTTCTAGATCAATATTTATTGAAAATTTTTCAAAGATGAATTGAAATAAAAAATAAATCATTTTAAAATAAATATTGTAAAACTTTTATTGTTGAAAAAATCATCAAGAAGATATTTATAGAAGAATTGAAGTATAGAGAAACAATAATTTAGTTGTTGATACATTTTAAAAAAATTATTACAGTTTAAAACTATATAGTTGAAAGAAATACATGACAATGAACTATTGACGTTGGTAAATATAACGTTGACATAATTTTTTTTTAGCAACGAACCTTTAGGATATATGACATATCAATATAGAGCACATCAAGCACCTACATCAACATAAACAATTTATTAATAAAAACATATAATTCAAAATAATTTAAATAAATATATCATTAAATGTAAAAAGAATTATCAATGTATGGATTGAAGAACACACCAAATTTTTTCTAGAAAATCTATTTGTCAAGAACTTCTTTGCATGGATGGTCACTTCAATAACGTCCATTAATATCACTGTCAAATATAAAATATCACAAAATAAAAATTGTAATAATCAATTTCACAAAATAGAATAAACATACATGTGTTGGAGATGAAAAAACAAACTTGATATTTGAAAAATAAATCAAGAAGAAATCAAAAAGAAAACTAACCGGTGAAATTCTAGGAGAAGAATTTTTTTGGTTGACAAAATGGATTATATGCAACCCATAATATTTAAAACTTTTGATGATCATTCATCCTCTTTGTAACCTATGGATAAATAATAAAATAGCAATTAATTATAGATAACCAAGGGTTATGAAACGGTAATGACATTAAATAAAAAAAGCAAAATTTTAAATGAGACATAATTTTTAAATATAAAAGAAGATAAGTTAAAAATGAAATTTGAAAGTAAATATATAAATATATAAAGTATAGATATGTTAAATGTTGTAGATATTTAATTAAAATTAGATGGACTAACTATTTTTAGATATTTAACGAAAATTAACAAAATGTTTACTATTGTTATTTAATAAATTTTTATTTAAAATTAAATCAAATAAATAATGCTCATATTTATTGCATAAAAATTAAATGATTAATGCTATTGTTTATTAATAAATTATTATTAACTAAAGTAGCTAATACTTTTATTTATCACATATAACTCAACTTTTATGTTAAATTTAAAAATACAATACATACACATGTTTATACCAATATTTATGTTTCAATAAGATTTTGTATTTCGCGGTATTTTTTATATTTTAGATTTCATTTTACTTTGATATTTTAGACATTTATTACGTGTAATTTATTATTTATTTTGGAGTCTTTGTGTATAAAATATAAAGAGTTAAAAATTCATATATACATAACACAAATAATGATCGCGTTATAATTCATTCTTTTACAAAATATGCAATGAAAATTACGTGCAATTTATAAGAACTATTTATTTTTATATCTTTTAATGTTATTTATTCCTTAGTGATACAAAATACAAAAGTTGATCCTATTAATTATAAAGAAATTAATAATGTTTCCATAAATGATAAAAATGTAAAAAAATTGTTGTTATTGTTAGCAATTGACATTTGATATTTACTTAAATTAATATCTAAAATGTTATTCAAAACTGTCATAAATTAAACTTTATCTTTATTAAATTATTTGATGATTGAAATATTAGTTAAATGAAGTTATACCATCTAAAATTTTAATTATTAATTAATTAGATATTAAAAATCAAACAAATAACTATTTTAAATAATTATATATTAATTAAATATAAGATCAGTGTAATTTATTTTTAAGTATTTAAGTAATCTTAAATAAATTATTATTAGTAATTTATTTCATATTTATGTCTTTTGGTTAATTATGCTACGAATGTATGATAATTTTGTTAACAAATTAGTATGATGATTTATTTTCATTAAATATGATAATTTTATAAGACTCAAATTTATTAAAATAAAAATAAAGAATTAAACGAACACCATAACTTATAATGCTCAACTCTTTTAGGTGTAGACTCCTATATTTGTGTGCTCCAATGACAACAAATTTAAATTACATATACATCATGCATTTTATAATTAGAAACAAATAATCTTTTATAACGTAAGTTAATATTTGAATTTATTAACTTAGTTATTATACATGTGTAAACACTAATTTAAGACGTATTATCTAATTAATGGTCATACCTTAATCATCGAAAATATGTGCATATTGAATTTATTTTTTTGGCTAATTATAGATATTATTGTATGTTTTTAGTTGTAACTAACACAATAAAAATCATGTGCCAAAAAAATAAATGATTGGCAAAATGGTTTAGATACGAAAATATGACGTTAATATTATAATTACTGAAAAAAATATTAAAAATCACGATATTCTTTCATGCACATTTGCAACTCGCTAAAGAATGTAATATAGAAGGAAATATGTAAAATAATAAGTTCTGGAAAAAAAAAAGTTAGTGTACTACTTATAATTAAGTAATTAATTCATTGTGAAAATGAGATGTAATTATAGAGATAAAATGTTATGAATAAAATTTAATATAAAACTGTTGAAGAGACATATAAACTTATTGATTGATCCTATTAAATTAACCTATATAATGATCATGATGATAATTTCATTTTAACATTTATTTTATCATAATAATAAAATATAATATAGTTGACAACAGTAATCATAATATTATTATTATTAAAAGCATTAACATTTTAAATATATATAACTATTATATTTACAAAATAGAATAAATAAATTATTAATAAAATGATTGATGATATTCGAATGAAAAGGTTAACGAAAGAGTTGTTATGATAACTAATTATTTATGTGTCAATGACTTGTATATCGAGTTGTATTAGTTGAACTTTTTTTAAATATCTTGATTATTGATTTATTTTAACTTATCATTATTTATACTTATTAACTTATTTTAGTTTACAGGTTTTTAAAAATAATAATAACTATTAATGTTATGACACAAAATTTTATTATTTTGTAACATATATACAATTAAGTTAATAATAAGTATCAAAATATACTCTAAAAGTTTTAAATTACTAAGATAGTAGTAAAATAGATACTTTTTATTTTATGTATATAGTAAATTAAAAATATTTTAGTAAAATAAGAAAACATTTTATCTTTGATTTTGTATACAAAACATTTTAAATGAATATTTTTAAACAATTAGAATTTGTGAAATATAATTAGTTAATAATGAACCATTAATTATGTATATCATATGTGATTTTGATTAATGTATAGTGAATTAGTGACAACCATGTCTAACAAAACTATGTAAAAGACATAGAAATAAATATGATATTTTTATGATTGTCATAAACATTATTTCAAAAACTATGAAAATACAAACAAATGCATCTGTGGAAGTGCATAATTGATTTAAAAGAAACATTTACGAAAATAAAAATTATAAATAGTAAATACATTAGAAGTGAATTTTTAACTACCGACATGTTCATTGTGTTCCTTTCTTCATCATCCTGAAAATATAAAAATTATGTCATAAAAATATTCTTCTGAAAAACAACACATACATATATAAAAGTGTGTGATTGATGAAAAACATGTGAAATTGAAACAAATATATACCCCCTGAGCAAGAAAATGTTGGACGAATTCTCTTGTGCGAAGACGTTGGACAATATCAAACAGCGTCATGGTGATGTTTGTTCTACTCTTGTATTTCTTTATAATTCATTTATGCTAAGAACTAATACAAATGTAAGAATTTAAGCACAATATGTTTTAGGAATGAATGTACTATGTTATTTATAATAACATATTAAATTGATTGTGTAAATGAGAAACAATTCAAGAGACACATAAGTTATGAATAAAATTAAATAGAAGCTTTTGAAGAGTCATTGTGTTATTGATTGACCCTCTTAAATTATTTTAAATACTTATAGAATAGTGATAAATTAAATTAGTTAATAATAATAATATTGTTAATATATATAAGCATTTTATTTATATAATTGAATGAATAAATTTTTTTTATAACCTTATAATTAGCTAACTACTTTATGAAATTAATGGATAAAATGACTGATAAAATAATTATTATAATGATATTTATATGTTGTTATGACTTGTACATCGAGCTTTGTTACTTGAACTTTTTCAAATTCAAGAATTTAGCATTAATATGTTGTATCCTATTATAAGTTGTAATTATATACATCATTTGTATTGTATAGATATGATAAATGTTGTAGATATTTAATTAAAATTAGATGAACTAACTATATTTAGATAGTTAATGAAAATTAACAAAATACTTACTACAATTATTTAAAAACTTTTTTTATTAAAATGAAATCAAATAAATAATGCTTATATTTATTGCATGAACTCAACTTATATATAATAGACTCAACATTTATAAAAACAACTAACTAAATAATTATATGTTATGTTAAAAATTTAAAATTACACTAATGCATTGATTTTCTTATTTATTACATGAGATTTGTCATTATATTTATTATATGGAGGACTCAACTTTTATATATATATATAGATATTAATCGACAATCTTCTCACTTAGCGATTTATTTACTTTGGCTAGAATTTAAACCACCACTGTCAAGTTCAAGAACATCATGTTCATATATAAATTATAAACCATAAATCGTAAATCAGATTTAGAAATTAACTAGATCAATAACAACTAAGAACATCCTATTCAAGATAAATTAGTAACAAAATATTCAAAATTATTAATCGAAACATAGATTCAAGAACAAACATATCTCGTGCTAGATCTAAATCGTAGGTTTGATACAAAATCATATGTCTCTCTCTCTCTCTCTCTCTCTCTCTCTCTCTCTCTATATATATATATATATATATATATATATATATATTCAATATCAATGGTGTACCATATTAGACTGGGGTACCGGGGAACCATTTATAGTCAATCATTTATCATTAAAATCATTTAAATATAATATAATTTTTCTTTAAAATTCTTTCCCACATTAATTAATGTTGGGGTAAAAATGGTATTGAAAATTTTAAATTAAAATCGATAATTCTGTGTATCTCATGAAAATCTCTGTTTTAGTTAATATCATTCCTTACACCCATGCTGAACATGTGCAATGATACCACACCATAAACCACGATTGAACAAGTTCAATACCGTCAATATTGGTTTATCACCGAAACGGTTAACAACGACAAAAAATGCAATAAACCCTGATTGCACATGCTCAATGACATGTATATTTGATTAAAATAATAAATACATTTATTCGACACATCTGGTTGAACATGTTCACTAAAACCTATTGTCGAATTCGATTGAACATGTTCACTAAAACCCATTGTCGAATCCGATTGAACATGTTCACTAAACTCATTGTCGAATCTGATTGAACATGTTCACTAAAACTCATTTTGAAATTTATTAAAGATATAATTATGGAAGTAAATCCCTATAATTAAGTAACTTATTAATTCATTAGTTGTCATCTATTAATTAAAATAAACAATTGACTATATTACCCTTTTTTATTTATAACCAAACATGGGTGGACTCTGGTTCCCCAGTCTAACATGGTACCCCATTAATCCCAACCCTATATATATATATATATATATATATATATATATATATATATATATATATATATATATATATATATATATAGGTTCAAGATCTATGGAAAACCATCTTTGACTGGAAAACTGGAATACCATATTAAATGCACATGTTCATTACGGTAAAATGTTAAATTTAATGCACAACTACAATATACGTATGTTCAAATGTGCATTATTATTGACTAGTTCACATAATTTACATGTTCATTAGGATAAAATGTTTCATTTCATGCAAAATAACAATATGCACATGTTCAAATGTGCAATATGCATGAACATGTGTATATTACGCATTTTTGCATGAAATTAAACATTTTGTCTTAACGAACATGTAGATGATATGAATTAGTTAATCACAATACAATTTTGAACATATGTATATTAGAATTTTACATGAAATTTAACATTTTATCATAATGAACATGTGCATTTGATATGGTTTTCCAGTTTTCCAGTCTAATATAGTTTTCCATGGATCTCGACCCTATATATATATATATATATATATATATATATATATATATATATATATATATATATATATAGACAAAAGCTTTTCTGTGAACATTTTATTCGTTGTGAACAACCAAAATATGATTTTGAATCCTATGAATCTTGTTGTAAATACTACTAAACGAATCTATTAACATATAAATGTTGTTGGATCCTATGAATTTATCGAATCTTATCAACCTTGCTGAATCCTATGAATCTTGTTAAAAACATTGCTACGAACCTTTTGAATCTCATTGTGGACACTTTTATGAACCATACGAATTTTGTTACAAACAATTGTTGGTATATGAATGATTATATGTATTTTTTATTCATTCACTTTATATATATATATATATATATATATATATATATATATATATATATATATATATATATATATATATATATATAATGACTATTTTAAATTTATTTTATCATTAAAAAAATACACAATATCATTTTATAATTTAATTTATTATTTAATACCTAAACTAACATTTTAAACCCCAACAAAAATAAATTAAAAAAATAAACAAATATCATTTTCTAATTTAATTTAATAATAAATAAATTAATAAAATGTTGTTTTATATTTTTCTTTAAAATAAAATAAATTTAAAGTAGTAATGTGGATATATACATACATGCGTATGTGTGATTTAAAGGTTTAAATTGATATATGTGTAATTGGACATTTGCAAAGATATATTCGTTATTTAAAGTTTACAAAGATATATATATATATATATATGAAATTCTCTATTTATGTATAAATTTAATCTAATTAAACTTTATTACATTGCATTAAGCATTCAATTAATTGAGAAATGAATTCAACATGAGCAATAAATATATATTCTAAACAAAAATTTATTACATTTTTCTTGTGGTTTTCATACTAATTAGCTTTGTAATTATTACATTGACTATGGGTTAATTTGATCACTATAGAACTTGACTATAGAATTATTAATCGACAATCTTATCACTTAGTGATTTATTCACTTTGGCTGGAACTTAAAATCAAGTTCAAGAACATCATGTTTAATCATAAATCATAAACCATTAATCGCAAGTCAGATTTAGAAATTAATATAGATCATTAACAACTAAAAACATCCTATTCAAAATAAATTAGTAACAAAATATTCAAAATTATAAATCGAAACGTAGATTCAAGAACAAACATATCTCCTGCTAGATCTAAATCGTAGGTTTTTTTTTTTTAAATAATCCAAAACCATCGAACATGAACAAGAATAAGGACAAGAATATCAAATCTTTAACCATTCAAGAATGCACAAATCTATTGAAACTTAAATCATACCTTGGATATGAAACCTTTGAACAATAACATCAAATATAAAATCATTGAATATGAACTCCGTCAGATCTAAGATCATGGGTATGAAATCTAAACATCATCTGATGTCATGGATATGAGAAATCCTAAACATGACACGTTATTGACAACTCTGCCTTTAGCCTATTGGTAAATGGACCAATACGAAGATGAGAAAGAAAATACAGATATGAAAATGATTAAAAAAAATTAATGACATTTTGTTTACAACTACACATTACATATGCAATTATAAAAAAAAAAAAAAAACAAACAAGACCAACGAATCTAAAATGCATCATCCTAGACTATTAACCTATTAAGTTTATTTCATTTTATACTAATTTTTCAAAATGAAAGATAAAAATAATAAAAAGAAAGATACATGCGGCAACTAAAAAATTATTAATCTTATATTTGACAAAACTAGTTGTAAAATTAAACTGGAGTTTTTAAAATGATATAGCTTATAACTTCTAAAAATATGTTTGATAAAAATAACAGTAGATGTAACTTATATAAATAGCTATTAATAATAATTAGAATTTATAGTTTATAATCACCTAAAAAGTAAGAATTAATTTTATTCAACCAAAAGTTCAAACTTTTTGTAAAGCTACTATTAATAGCTTTCAGTTTTAAGTTTATTTTCTTAAAGCAAAAGCTCAAGATCTTCTCAAGAAACGAAATTTTGATTTCATAAAAGCTTACTTTCTTTGTGTGATATACAATTATATGAGTTATTGAGTGAATTGTATATATTATACTATTATGTACCAAGAAACTTGTAATATTATCTTTAGTTAAAAAAATACAGTTTAATGTTGACTTTCTTAGCATGAAAATTTTCACAATACATTTATTGTTAAAATTTGTATGTCGTATTACATTAATTGACAATTTATCTTTTTTCTAATACAGGAACAATATGAAATTTTGCGTTTATCAGGCTCATTCACCATTTATGAAGATCGAAGGATTCAAACAGAAGGTTTTAGTGTCATGTTGGCTGGTCCTCATGGTCAGATAATTGGTGGCAACCTGGCTTGTGCACTATATGCTGCTACCCCTGTCCAAGTAAGTAACATTAATTATATTAGCCTGTTTAATTACTTATCAAAAATTAAAATATATGATGCATAGTAAGAAGTGTACATGTTCAATGTTTTATATTTCTCCACGTTTTAAAAGGTATGTTTATTACAATGGAATCAAGAGTATGAAATCACTTGAGTTTTTTTTAAGTTTTTCTATTGTGATGATCAAAGTCTAAATTTATAATAAAAAGAATCAAAAGTAGTTTTATTGTAAATTTCATTTCTTTTATTTTCTTATCAAAATGTATAAAATAAAGACTTGAAAAGAGAATGAACTTTGCATTTTTTTTTGGTTCGTTTTCTGTTTCTTTTATTTATTTTTTATTATAATCTATTAAAATACTTGTAACCCTAATTTAACGATCTTAATATTCGGATTCCAATGTATCAAATGTACCTTAAGGGTACGTGATTTTGACTTGTGGAATAAAATTTGAAAAATTTGAATTGATGTATTTGATACTTTGTATTACAAAGATAGAAAGTGAAATTTTGTTTATATTTCATCAAATTCTTTGTTTAAAATAATTTGTGATTCGTACCCGGTGACCGGATAACCAAAACAGCTGAATGAAGCTTCAAAACAATAAACAACTAGATTAGACAATACAAGCAAGAGTTTACTAAAAAAGTCCAATATACTTAACAAAAAGCTTTTATAAGCTTCAAAAATGGCACCCGGAAAAGATGCTTTCGTGCCGGAAAACTTCGTGGTGGTGGGCTACTGGAAAATGTGACTGGAAATAGTGGGGCTAACGTGGAAGAGAAAGAGACGACGAAAATCGATATGTGAACCAAAATCTTGTGAAGAGAGAGTGTTTTTGGGTGAAAATGAGTTGGAAAATGAAGAAGACGAACGAGTTGGGGGTTTTTGATAGGCAGGTTCTTGCGGCGACACCGCGTCGTCGCATAAGACATACAGTGGCAACTTGTCGTCGCAGAAAGCAGTAAATGTCGTCGTCGTAGGTCCAAAATAAAAGGCGGTCTTTTCATCGCGAAATAATTATTTTCGAAGACAAAAACTAAAAAAAATATTAATCCAGAATTTGCAACGACATAGTCATCGTAGTAGGTCTCCCATCGATGCTACCGAATGTCAACTCTGAAAAGTTGTGGTTTTGTCTTGTTGTGGCCTATAGCGACAACACTTATCGTCGCAGAAGGGATCCGTGGGATTTGATGACTTTTCTTGTAGTGTATATAAATAAATTTATATTTCAACAATTCGCAAATCATATGCTCTGCTGGTTAACTAAAAACTATCTCCTACTACTTCCCATTAAACACATTAAAATTTAAATTTTAAAATTCTAGGAATTATCCTGTGAGTCAAATGGGCCCTATGAGTGTTATAACTTTATGCCCATTTTGTACCCTTTGAAGTAGAATGTGCAAAACGGTTATGTGACACTGTGAAGAAATAGTTTGAATATACTAGAACTATCAAGCTTTAGCAGCAATTCATTGTGGCATTTTTCTATGTAAAGCATGAATTTTATGATTATATACACTTTTAAATGTGCAATATGAAAGAAAAATAATATACACAGATGATTAATCTAGTTGTTTACTGTGACTGCAACTTTTCATATTCCTGTTTTTCATGCATTGAATGTTGCAGATTATTCTTGGAAGTTTCATTCCAAATGAATGCATGAAGCAGCCTAAGCAGAGGCACCAAAAAAAGCTTAGAAAGTCAGGTGCTCGAAAAGCATGTGGAGATCGTGAAGTTGAAACATCAGCAAGCACCATCTCGAAGACGCATGAGCCAGACAACAAGCTTCAGGTTCCAGCAACAGATGAACCAGTGCAAACGATTGGTGAAACAACTGATGGTGGCAAAAGTTACAAGCGTAACAGAAAGGCTAAGACAATTAGGCTTAGGACCTCGAGTAATCCTCGATCATCATCTGAGTTCAAAGCTAATGCTTCTATGGAGTAGTTTCAATCAAAAGTACATGAGGTACTTTAGTTGTCACCGTATTTCAGTTTTAGTTTTTTAGTTTCGAGTCTTGAATGGGAAAGTGTTAAACTTTCCAAACTTGATGTTTCTTGTTATTTGATGACTTGCTAGTTTTCTGGGCAATGATTTATGAATGGATTCTCTTTTCCAAATCAAATTATGTTATAAGTGATCTTGGGATTTTCTAAAATATGGTTTGGTTTTAATGCTTAAGAAAACATGGTTTCTGACCTTCACGTGGTGGATGATTCCACTGATAAAACATTTTAAACCCTTCCACTAGAAGTGAGAATATTCCCGCAATGGTAGCATAGTGATTGGGAACATGGAATCCATAGTAAAGGTTCGTGGTTCAAACACTACACATGACCTTTAACCATTGGTTACACGTTTTACTTCTTTTACGTTGGCCATTAGACCGGTCGGTAGGGGCTCCTAGAAGGTGAACTACCTTTTAGTAGTGAGAATCAAGTATTAGACCGTTGCATAAACTATATCTTTTTCTAAAATATGGTCCCTAACATATAGTTGATGACTTGCTAGTTTTGTTGGCAATGGTTAATAAGTGCAGTTTTTAAATTTAGATGAAATAATTTGATTTTAACTTTGTTGGCAATGGTTCCTAAATCCTAATCAATACATTCTTTAATCGGACTGAATTTTTTGCAGGCCCTCAATAGAAATATTTAGCCCCAACCTACAGCCCAAGTTTTCTATATCACATATGCTAAAGTCATGCCTTTTTTATTTTAGAGTTATTGTTTTCTCGTGCTTGCACTTCAATGTAGGGGTGTTTAAAATAATCTGAATCCGAGAATTCGATATAAAAATTTGAAAATCCGATTCGAAACTATACTAAATTTAGGATATCCGGATTTTCAAAAATCGGATAATCCAAAATTTCGGATTCCGATTCGGATAGAGAATCTCAAAATTTCGGATATCCGAAAATCAAAAAATCTTATTTTCTAATACTTTTTATATTTTATATTATATTACGTTACACAAAATTAAGTATTTACTTTTGTTTTAAAGTATATGTTATACATTTATCGACTAATATTACATATTATAGTTTTTTAATCGTTATTTTACTCAGAATTTGTTTGGTTTGTAATATATATATATATGGAGGGGGGGGGGGGTTCAATGGAAAACCACAATGCACCTGAAAACTTGTGAAAACCGCACTGCATCACCACAAATGATTCAAATTCCCCGCGTGATGCATCAAAATCCAGCGTGATGCATCAAATTTCCCGCGTGATGCATCACCTTATTTACGATCATGCCACCGCGTTTTTAATGAAATGCACCAAATCGGACGGTGTAGGTTTCCATAGTTTTCAGGTGCATAGTGGTTTTTAATGAAATGCACCCACACACACACACACACACACACACGTATATATATATATATATATATATATATATATATATATAGATTGAGGTTCAATTGAGAACTTTTATGCATCAGGGCACCTCGAGGCACTTTTATGCATCAGATAATCTAACAAGGGTGCACAAAGGACATTTTGAAAAAATTAAATATATGAAATTAATTAATTTTTATAAATCATTAAAAGATAATTAGAAGGTAATTTAGGAATTAAAATCTCACATTAACAACTTTCCCCATTTATCCTCTTTCTCTCTGCAGTCATCTTCTTCTTCACCACACCCAATTTCTCTTTCTCTGTGCATCGTCATCTTCTTCTTCACCACACCCAATTCATTGGTATAATTATTGCATCAGAAAGGTGAATTCATAATGTAATCATTCAACAAAAAATAAAAAATATGGAGCATTTTGCATGTAAATTCATCCCAATCATCCTCCTCACCACACTCATTCTTTCTGCAATTTTCAATCCTCAAAATCTTCGTTTCTCTCTATTGACACAACAAAAACTCAGAGATTCAATTACAAAATCCCAAACCACCATTTCCCAATGTCTCACCATCTCCATCTCCATCACCATTACCTTCTCCAGCTCCGACTCCGGCTCCACGTCATCATGTCCGTCTACATTCCCATGGCCAGAACCAACCGATTCCGATTTCAGTGACCAATAGTCGAACTAAAACAAGCGTCTTGGTGGCAGTTTTGGTGTCTGCCGGTGGAGCTACTTGTATAATGTGTCTCATTGCTCTTTTTTTGGGTGTAGGAAGTTGAGAAATCCATTTCCATTTCGACAAATGCAGACAAGCTAGTTTCTGATAACTTTTACCTTGAATCTTTAGGAACTATTTTAGACCCACCTCCGGTCTGTACATCAAAACAAGATTCTGATGAAAATGATGATAATTTTATGACACGAGTTCCAGAACTGTTTTTTATGAAAACGATATGCATGATTTATTTTTGGAAGAGATGAACGATATGCATTATTTTTTATGATGAATGATGAACGATATGCATGAAGAAATGAACGACTCATGTTTGTATTTTGATTTTGGAAGAGATGAACGATATGCATTATTTATTTTTGGAAGAGATGAACGATAGCAATGTATTTTGAATTTGTATTACTTTTGTTAATTTTGGAAGTGTAATAATTAAATAAGGATGACATAATTCCTGTTTTACCCCTCCTCGAATTTCATTATGTGCACTTAATGCATAATACTTTCTATTTAATTACCCTTATGTCATTTGATCTAACTCACACATTCCTTTCATCCAAGGGACAGTGGAGGTTCTTTTGTGCCTCGATGCAACAAAAAGTTTCAATGGAACCTTCCTCTCTCGCTCTCTCTGCGCTCTATATATATATATATAGATATATAGAGAGTATAGCGAGCGATGAATCTATATTATCTATATATATATATATATATATATATATATATATATAGGGGTGGGTTCAATGGAAAACTAATATGTATCGAAAAACTTTGGAAAACCAACCGTAGCCCTTAGATTAGATGCCCATGTGATATTAGATTAGTGCATCACGATGCACTTAAAAATATATGCATATGAGTATTTCAGGTATATTTTTTCTGAATTTAAATATTCATCAGTTCTATATTCAAATTTAAAAATTCCATAATTGATACATAATTCAAATTTTAAAAATCATACACATTCAAAATTAAAAAGTACCAAACGATTATACATCGAAAATCATCCACAAAGATTATGTTGAAGCATCGTATTCTTCTTCATCGTTCATCATTCATGTTCGCGTCATTCGTATTTATTCATCCTTCAAACGAGAGTGACCATCTTTCGTGTTCAGGCATCATTTGAAACCGATTAATACTCACAAAATGATGATGCATCACGACCTTTGTATTCATTCATCCTTCAGAATTATGATGTATCACGACCTTCAATAACTTAAAACCTTCAATACCGATTAACACTCACAAAATAACGATGTATCACGACCATTTTCATCAAAAACGATCTGCATCATCTTCATCTTCGTCATTTTCATCCAAAACGTTCTGCATCATCTTCATAAAAAACACTCTGCATCATCTTCATCTTCGTTAATAAACGTTCTGCATCAAAATCATCTTTGTTTCATCGTTGTCAATCTCATTTGTTTATCATCTTCATTGTGGTGATTGTTAAACTTTTATAATGAAGACAAAGAGATAGGGAAGAGGAAGATGACAATGGTGATGATGAAGACGGTGTTAGTTGTTGCATTGATGGCGGCGGCGGCGGTGCATGCAGTGGTTACGATGCAGTTGGTGGTTGGCTGTAAGCGGCGCAGGAGGTGGCGGTGCGGTGGTGGCGAATATGGTGGTTAGAAGCTTTTCTACAATGGTGGATTCAAATTTTGAAAAATGATTGGTCAAATTAAAAGCTTGATTTTAGGAATTATATTTTGATTGATTACTGTAATTTCCTTATTTAAAGAAAATTTAAATTTAGAATAAAATAATAATGATTATTGTAATCTCCTTATTTAAAGAAAATTTAAATTTAGAATAAAATAATACTGTCTTCCTAAATTGCCCTTAATGAAAAACGTGATGCATTGAAGGGCTTTGAGGTGCATGGAGGTTTTCTGAGGTTTTTTGATGCACGTTGGTTTTCCGTTGAACCTCTCTATACACACACACACACACACACACACGCACACACACACACACGCGCGCGCGCACACACACACGCACACACATGAATTTGTACTTTTGATATTCAAATATTTGATCAATTTTTTTTAAATAAATTAACAAAAATATTGAATTTTCAGATATTCAGATAATCCAATCCGAATCCAAAATTTCGGTTCGGATTCAGATAGCAAAAATTACCATCCGAAATTCAAATATATAGTTTTGAACACTCCTACTTTAGTGTACTTAACATTTAGGGATGTGCAAAACAAGGACATCAAAACGAAAAAAAAAAAAAACAAATTAAAAAATTGAAACCAAACTAAAGTTCATTACATTATTGAAAACCAAGCTAAGAAAAACTTATATATTATTTTAGACTAAATTACACAAATGGTCTATGTGGTTTATATGATATTATGATTTTAGTCCCTGAAAATATTTTTTACGCCACAAGTCATTAGAATTAAAAAGTTGTAACATTTTGGTCCCTAAAACTACCGGTGGTTAACTTGACCCATTATCCTCATAGAAAATTTTTAGGTCTTACAATAGCAACCTACTTTTGAAAATGTATCGATATGGTACGTTTACTTTTTTAATTGTCTATATGGTACGTGTACTTCATTTTTCTGTATCAATATGGTCATTCTACGTATTAGAGCCCGGTTTTTACAAACGAAACATGGTTCTGATGGTATGAAAAACAAGGGTCTATTACAAATATGGTCATATCGGTATGAAAAATTGAAGTACATGTACCATGTCGACATTTAATAAAGTAGACGTACCAGATTGATCAATTTTCACAAGTAGGTTACTATTGTATGGCTTTGCCCTTCTTATTGTTCTTTATTTTTCTTTTTCTTATAATTTATTTCAAATATATTTTTTGTATTTCTTTTTCTGTCATTTAATTATCCAAATGTAATATTTTATTAATTATTTTTTTTGTGTTAATTATCAATTATTAATTTTTTTTGTATGTTTATTGTTATTACTAGTATTAACTTTTTTTTAATATTATTATAACTATTGTTTAAGATTATTATATTATAAACCCGGTTCGTTTTTTTTAGTTGGTTATTGAAAATACGAGTCTTTTTCCGTTATTTTTTCCATTTAGGAAAATTAAAAATCAGAATTAGTTGTAGTTTTTCGGTTCGACAAATCTAAAATAAGAATATTTTATTTCTTTTCTCCACTGATAAAATTCAAAATAAGGACGTGTTGAAGTTTTTTCATTCATTGGTTCATGTTCAAAAGTTTTTTTTCTCAGAAATATTAAAACTAGGAAAGTTTCAATGTTTTTTTGTTGAAAAGAATCAAAAATAGACATGATGTGTCATTTTTTGTTTGAAAAATTAAAATCAGAATGGGACATTGTGTTTTTTGTTAGATGTCAAGATGTCTGCCGAAGAAATGAGGGATGAACTGGAAGTTCAGATGCTGGGGGCTGATTTAGATTACCGGACTAAAATCGAGAAGGCTAAGACAAAATTTACCGAGTATAGAGCCAAAGACGAGGAGTCTCTTTAGGCTACATTCACCATATTCTTTGCAGTTCTGAACGAATTGAACAAGCTGCACATCAAGAAAGATAAGGATGATATCAACATCCAATTCTTTGCTTCCCTAGCCCCTGAATGGCAAGTTGCATGCCGTGCCACTAGACGAGTTTTGGGCATTCTGAATGTATCTATAAATGTGGTGTTCAAGGAACTGAAAAAGTATCAGGGAGATGTCGATCACCAAAAGCATATGGCTAATCAGTTAGCATCCCTGTTACTCTTTGCAAACACGGGCATCAAACCAGCTGATTCTCTGGCCCTTATCTCAAAAGACATTATCTCCTGCACCATATGCTCAAGGTTCCTCATCATCTCAGTGTAGATATGATTCACCCCCGCGTGAGCCTTACGCTGAAGAAGAGGTGACGATTCAGGAACATATTGCCTTATGGCTAATCGTCTTCAACAAAGATGTAAAAAGACAAACAATCAGCTTCGCTATGATACAGACCCGCGAAGGTCTTCTCATGATCGAAGGGATGACAGGAGAGATGAGAGGAGAGATGACTATCGGAGAGATGATATGACAGATGATTATAGAAGAGATGTTAGAGACGAACAAAGATATGATGACCGAAGGGACTATCGAGATGATCGCCGTTAAGAAAGGCGTGACGATAGAAGGGATGATCGCAGAGACGATAGACGAGACTATAATCGTCGGGATGATCGAAGGGATGAGAGGAGAGACGATCGGAGGGACTATGATAGTAGAGACAACAGGAGAGATGACAACCGCGAACCTCGTAGAGCTGACAAGAGGCCGGTTGAAAGGAGAGATGATAGGCCGAGACCTGATGAGCCAAAAGCCAATGATGAATGTCTATGCTATAAATGCGGGAAACCGGGCCACTTTGCTCGGGAATGTAAAAACCAGTTTGAAAGAGACGTTAGGTATTATGAGCGGAAGCTGGAGGCAGCTAAGAAGAGGTCTGATGGCACTGGTTGCCCAATAGGATTATTGGGACGATGCAGATTCTGACGAAGAGGACGACAAAGGAAAGAATTGCTACATGGCAGATCGCATTGGACTGGCCGACTATGCTACAACGTCAGATTCAGAATCAGACACGGCTGCTGAGGGGGAGACAAAGCAAGATCCACCAGCCTGTTTGATGGCCAAATCCGGGGATCCTGAATGTTCCACGTCAGATTCTGAGGCACATGAGGTACATTCCTTTTACATTCAAAAGCATGTAAATAATTTATCTATACAAAATGAATGTAACTTGCACACACAAATACTTGATCTAGAAGCTAGGTTTAATGCAGAAAAGAAAAAGTGTGACAAGGCTGAACATTCATCCAAAACCTTAAAAGAATCATCTGAATTATATCAAAATAAGTGGTTAACTAATCATGAAGTGATAAAACAAATGTTAATTGAAAAGGTACGTAGATGTTCAGGAAGGAATACGACGTATCTTGAATCTTGTATGAATAGACTATCTAATGAAAAGAACTCTTTAAAATCAGAAACATCTGTTCTTTCAAAACAATTGGAGACTGTAAGTATGGAAAACATATGTGAAGACCTCCCCTTACAGGGCAGTCCTCAGAGTCTAGGTCCCACATCTTGCAACACGATATTAATTATAACTAAGATAGAATAATTTAAGTTGCGGAATTTCAGATTACAAGTACAAACATTAGGATAAGTTTAATAAAATTTTAGTACAAATTACAGTTTTCAAATTAAACTTATAAAGGGTACCAGACTAATCTAATTCTTGTCATCATACAATCAAATCAAATCTACCCAGATCACCACAATTATCGTCTGCCAATCTGTACCGAAGGGTTTTGTCGAGTAGTGGTCTATAGAAAAACTTCAATCTTGATCTTGTAAGACCCAAGAACTAGGTCCGGCAGGTGACTTTCCTTTATCTTTTCCTGTAAAAAGGTCAAATAGCAACTGTAAGCAAAGCTTAGTGAGAATATAGATTTTCAGATTTCATGCATTAATCAAGCGGATCATGGGTCAAAGCGTGATATGTCTGGACTGCCGCTACAGCCACTCATGATTGAGACATAGAATTCACAAAATTGGATGATGTTCAGCCCACGCTCACGCTTTTAGTGGAAGCTATCCACTTATGCTAGGCTAGCTACCAGCGGTCTTCATGGGGGAACATCGGAGTGTCTATACCAAGTTCAATAGAACTGGTGAAATAGCATGGTCTAGAACAATAGACCGTCAAAGCTAGTCATACTAAGCTGAATCAATATGTCAAAGATACGAGTAATAATGAAAGCATAAGTCATCAAGGTCATGATAGCAATAAACTCATAGCAATATATGAATCGAACTGTAAATACAATGTCATGCGAGATGATAAGTCAAATAGCTATCACGATCCACAGGGCATCACCGAACCATGGTGTGCACAGGTCACAATCTAGCTGAGCAAGTATGAATGTCAAATAATCTATCATCAACAATATATCTCAACCGGAAGTCTAGCATGCAAAACTGAATATCTATAACTCACTGTTTCTGTAGTCTTTATCAAGCAGATTTATAATCCACCACCTGAGTTATCTCAGGATTTATCTTTAATCTTGATCTATCTGATCTCTGGCTTTTCTTTTCTAATCGGTGACCCACTTTCAATATCTTTCAATCTCTAATTCTTTGTTTAGATTTATCTGAACCTGTCCAGAATTTATCATATCGTATCATTAGCTTTAAGCTTTTAAATCTTTATTTAATCAGATTCTAATAACAGATAACTCGTCGATCATTTTGTTCATTTTCTCTGTTTCTTTGAATCTTTAAAAGATATATATATATATATATATATATATATATATATATGTATTTGCTTTATAAATCTTTAATCATTAAAATCATAAATTCATGGTTCTTGTAAAATAGTATTTATTTGTGATGTTAAAATATCAAAATAAAAGGTTCGGATCCGGATCCATTAAATTCGGACCATCCAGATTGGTCATCCGGATTCGGACCAATCCGGATCAGGCATCCGAATTCGGACCTATCCGAAATAGCATCCGAAATACACATCCAATATAGGACATCAGGACCGAATTAGGATCATCCAAAGCAGATCCGAAGTGGGATCCGAAAATGGCACCCCATCCGAATTACATATGAACCGAAGTGGAACATCTCATCCGAATTCGGGTTCAACCGAATTCGGATCCTTCATCTTCAAAATTTCCAGAACTTAGTTCTTCATGTTCTAACTTATTTATATACGGATTTTTATCAAAAATTCACAAAATTCATATTTATCAACATGCAACTTAATATATTGTTATATTATCATCATTGAGTTGTTTTTATACAATTTTCCCTATCAATAACATTATAATTTGATCAAGATCACCCAAAAATATATTCTTTTTGTCAAGAACACATTTTTATCCAAAATTCCGATTTCTTCATTATTAGAATGATCCAACCCATGATTATTGTTATTGTAACTTCAATATAGCTAATTACATGATTTCTAACAATTTAAACTAACATGCATCATCAATTTCATGTTTATAATTCTTTGGTTTCGGTTTTACCCAAAACCGAACCAAAACTTGTAAAATATCAAAATTTAAGAATTTATTACCTTGAAATCTTGTTGTTTGATGATGAATGATTATCATTGTCTTCAATCTCCAATTAATTGAACAAACTTTGGATTTTCTTGAGGAACCGTAGCTTAAGAGAGAGAGTAGTGAGATATTTAATTTGATGTTAATGATCTTGTTTTTATTTCTTAACTTTTGGATTTTGGCAACTTTAACCCCTCCACTTTGTATTTTATATCTCTTTATAATTTAATCTTCTAAATAATTTATAAATAAATATAATTTAAATAATTTTATACTTAATTAAAATTACAATACAAATAATGTAAATAAAATTACATTATTGAATCAAAGACAGAATTAAAGTTAAGTAAAAAGCTAGGTTGTTACAGAATGGGCTCCACCACGCATAAACTTCGTCCTCGATGTTAGTTATGTTCGAACAGACTTGGATAGGTAGCTTTCATGGCATCTCTCGATTCCCAAGACTGATGCGAACCTTTGTGGTGTTTCCACTGGACGAGCACCATCTGTATCTCTTTATTACGAAGCTTTTTGGTCTTCGAGTCCAGAATACATTCTGGCTCTTCAACCACTCGAAGCTTCTCATCAATTTGCACATTAACGTGTGGTATCTGTACCTCTCTTTCATCAGCTAGACTCTTTCGTAGATGACTAACATGGAATACATGATGTATTCCAGCTAAGTCTGTTGGCAGTTCAAGACGATAAGATTGATTTCCTATCTTTTCAACAATCTTGAACGGACCGATGAATCTCGGAGCTAGCTTATTTCTCTTTATGAACCGTACCACATTCTTCATTGGAGATACTTTCAGCATCACCCAATCGTTAACTGCAAAACTGATCGATCTGTGACGATTATCGGAATATGACTTCTGCCTGCTTTGAGCTTCAAGGATGTTCCTTCTGACAAGTTGAATCTTATCATGAGTCAACTGTAGAAGGGCAGGACCTGCTAAAGGCGATTCACCTGTTTCGCACCAACAGGTGGGAGTTATGCACTTTCGTCCGTATAAAGCTTCAAAAGGAGCCATCTCAATCGTGGAATGATAACTGTTGTTGTATGAGAATTCGACCAAAGGTAAGTGGTCATCCCAGTTACCACCCAGATCAAGAATGCAGGCACGGAGCATATCTTGAAGAGTCAAAATAGTACGTTCACTTTGGCCATCTGCACTAGGGTGATAAGCTGTACTCATTGAGATTCGAGTACCCATCCCGTCTTGCAGTGCTTTCCAAAATCTCGAAGTGAAACGACTATCACGATCAGAGACGATAGATTTTGGCACACCGTGACGTGAAATAACCTCGGTGATGTACATCTGTGCCAATCTATCAAGTGAGTATGTCTCTTTCATCGGTATGAAATGTGCTGACTTCGTTAATCGATCCACGATTACCCAGATGGAGTCATGTTGTCTCTTGGTCTTTGGCAATTTCGTGACAAAGTCCATGGTTATATGCTCCCACTTCCACTCAGGAACTGGCAGTGGTTGCATGTCCCCGAAGGGCTTCTGGTGTTCTGCCTTAACCATTTGACATACTATGCAGCTTTCAACGAATTGACCGATGTCTTTCTTCATTTCTGGCCACCAATAATCAGCTTTCAGATCGAAATACATCTTTGAGCTGCCAGGATGAATGGATAACTTGGAATGATGCGCTTCAGATAGAAGAGTGTTGCGAATAGAACCATATTTAGGAATCCAGATTCGGTTTCCCTTGAGACATTGAAGTCCCAAATGATTCATAGATAGAAATTGAAGTTGCCCTTGAGATTTTCAGAACAGAGATTCTCTTCTCTCAATGCTTCAGCTTGAGCAGATTTAATGTCTTCGATGAGATCAGAAGAGAATACTATTGGAGTCAGGGCATAGCAACACTTTTCCGGATAGACTTTTCTACTCAATGCATCCGCGACCACATTAGCTTTGCCGGGATGATATAGGATCTCGCAATCATAGTCCTTGATAAGCTCCAAGGACCGACGTTGTTTCATGTTCAGATCCTTTTGAGTAAATAGATGTTTGAGACTTTTATGATCGGTGTAAAGCTGACACCGAGTCCCATAGAGATAATGCCGCCAAATTTTTAATGCAAAGGTAACAGCAGCCAACTCAAGATCATGAGTTGGTGCACTTTTCTTGTAATCCTTCAATTTCCTTGAAGCGTAGGCAATGACTTTTCCCCTTTGCATGAGGACACAACCTAAACCTGTACCAGATGCATCGCTATAAACGACGAAGTCATCATTGCCCTCTGGTAAGGCTAGGATCGGCGCTTGAATGAGTTTCTGTTTCAAAATTTCAAATGCCTCTTGCTGTTTATCTGCCCATACGAAAGGTGTATTCTTTCATTTTAGCATCGTGAGAGGCACAGCAATCTTCGAGAAGTCCTTAATGAATCGCCGGTAGTAACCAGCCAATCCCAGGAAACTTCTGATTTTGGAGGCATTGCGAGGCGTTTGCCACTTCTGAACAACCTCGACTTTGGAAGGATCGACTGAGATGCCTTCGCCAGATACAACATGGCCAAGGAATTGAATCTAAAAAGAAATCAAAGTAGAATTTCAAGTTTTGAAACAACGAACGCTTTAAGAAATAACTCGAGACAATGTAAGATTTTTACCTGTCTGAGCCAAAACTCGCACTTTGAGAATTTTGCATAGAGTCTTTCATTTCTCAATAACTCTAGCAATTGACGTAGATGAACAACATGATCAGCCTCCGTTTTGGAGTAAATCAAAATATCGTCTATGAATACGATAGCTGACTTATCCAGCATTGGTCTGCACACGTGATTCATGAGATCCATGAACGCCGCTGGTGCATTCGTTAAACCGAAAGGCATTACGAGAAATTCGTAATGACCATATCTTGTTCGGAAGGCTGTCTTTGAAATATCCTCATCTTTAACTTTCAGCTGATGATACCCAGAACGAAGATCGATTTTTGAGAAGTAGCTGGCTCCTTGTAGCTGATCAAATAGATCATCAATTCTGGGCAGAGGATACTTATTTTTGATTGTGACTTTGTCAACTCACGATAGTCGAGGCACATTCGGAGAGTTCCGTCTTTCTTTTTAACGAATAAGACAGGTGCTCTCCACGGAGATGAACTCGGTCGGATAAATCCCTTCTCTAACAGATCTTGCAGTTGTTTTGACATTTCCTGCATTTCTGCAGGAGCAAGTCTGTAGGGGGCTTTAGCGATGGGAGCCGCACCAGGAACTAAGTCAATCCCGAATTCAACTTGTCGTTCCTGTGGCACTCCAGAAATGTCATCAGGGAACACGTCTGGGAACTCACAGACGATCGGAATATCAGATACAGATTTCTTGTTGGCTTCCGAGGTGGATTCAGACGAGACATAACTAAGATAAGATTCGTGACCCTTAGATAGATACTTACGCGCTTTCTCAACCGATATAAAACAATGAGCACCTTTACCCTTGTCGCCTTTGATCTCTAACACTCGGCCGTCTGAAGTCTTGATTCAGATGATTCGGCGGTTGCAGACGATTGTAGCCTCGTTGTTCGTTAGACAGTCCATGCTGATGATGACGTCGAACTCTTTTAACGGAATCGGAATAAGATCGAGATTGAACACGATGTTATCAATGAGTAGAGTGCAGTTACGGTATACGGAATCAGCCATAACATAATTGTTACTGGCTGTCTCTATATCAAGTATAACAGGAAGCTTCGAAGGAAACTTAGATAATCTTTGCGTAAAAGTAGTCGAGATGTATGAACGGCTTGCACCGGAATCGAATAACACACGCGCAGGTATTGAATTTAGTAAAAACGTACCGGTAACCACATCCGGGGTTTCTTTCGCTTCTTCCGCCGTTATTTGGAAGGCACGGGTCCTAACAGTTGGAGTTGCAGCTGAGCTTTTCATTGTAGAACCTCCAGCTGATGACTGTGATTGACCTCGTTGTCCACTGTGGCACTGATACATGAAGTGTCCACGCTTTCCGCATTTAGCACAACTAAGACCTCGTTGGGGGCACTCTTCTCTACTATGGCCGATTCTGCTACACACATAACACGTGACGTCGTCTGGATTACACAATCCCATATGCGGTTTTCTGCATCTCTTGCAGAATCGTGGTTCATTTGTAAGCGAATAAGCTTGAGCTTTCTGTGGCGAACTGTACTGTTGAGACTGCTGGGGTTGCTGAGTCTGAGATTTATTTGGCTCGAAGAATCTGCCGAATCTTTGCTTCTTTGGAGGAGAAGGACATGTCTGGTTCGTTGATGGAGCGTAGAGTTGATCGCCGTAATCTAAATATCCCCTCTCAATCTGCCTTGCCGCTTCAACCATTTAGAGATAAGAATTATACTTTATTGCGCTCATTGGGTGTCGATATCTCGGGTTAAGTCCTCCACGAAATCGGTACATCTTTCTTTCTTCAGTAGCTACCTGATATGAAGAATATCCACAGAGCCGTGAGAATTCATGCTCATACTCGTCTACAGTCTTAGTGCCTTGGGTTAACTGCATCAGTTGCACCTCCATCTTGTCTTGTTGGTCAGCAGGACGATACTTCGAGTTGAACATTTCAAGAAACTGGTACCGTTCTAGAGTCTGGATGACCTCCTCACCATAAATACTTCTCTGGGTCTTCCACCAGGCACGGGCAGCACCCACGAACAGAGCAGATGCATAACTCACTTTCTTTGACTCCAAGCAATCGGAGATTCTGAAGATTTCTTCAGTATGGCTTATCCAATCCATCGCCTGAATTGGGTTGACTGTACCCTCGAAGTTAAGGGCACCGCTGGCTTTAAAATCCTTGAACTTACAGCCTTTCGGCTGCTCAATTTGGACATTCGGGGTAGAGTTATCAGAATCAGATTCATCATTCTGGATTTGTTTATCTTTTCTCTTATTCTTTTTGTCAGCACGTCTTTTTGCTTCGGCCTCATCTCTAGCCTGAAGTTGTTCTTGCATATTCTTGTTTTGTTGTTCAGTATGTTGAGCTAATAGTTGTTGCATCATTTCAAACATTTGTTGTGGGGTCATGTTGTTGGGAATATCACCTGATCCTGACATCTTTACTGAAAATTAAAACCATTTAACTATCAATTTATAGACTTAGATCTATGTACCCTTTTTCCTATCCTAACAGTCTGTACATCCTATCTCAGTTCAAATCACCTAAATTATTGATACATATGTATTGCTTCAGTTTGAGACCAAGTATTACTCTCGCAATACTTGATTCACTCAAACTATGGGCTCTGATACCATCCTGTGAAGACCTCTCCTTACAGGGCAGTCCTCGGAGTCTAGGTCCCACATCTTGCAACACGATATCAATCATAACTAAGATAGAGTAATTTAAGTTGCGGAATTTCAGATTACAAGTACAAACATTAGGATAAGTTTAATACAATTTTAGTACAAATTACAGTTTTCAAATTAAACTTATAAAGGGTACCAGACTAATCTAAATCTTGTCATCATACAATCAAATCTACCTAGATCACCACAATTATCGTCTGCCAATCTGTACCGAAGGGTTTTGTTGAGTAGTGGTCTATAGAAAAACTTCAATCTTGATCTTGTAAGACCTAAGAACTAGGTCCGGCAGGTGACTTTCCTTTATCTTTTCCTGTAAAAAGGTCAAATAGCAACTGTAAGCAAAGCTTAGTGAGAATATAGATTTACAGATTTCATGCATTAATCAAGCGGATCATGGGTCAAAGCGTGATATGTCTGGACTGCCGCTACAGCCACTCATGATTGAGACATAGAATTCACAGAATTGGATGATGTTCAGCCCACGCTCACGCTTTTAGTGGAAGCTATCCACTTATGCTGGGCTAGCTACCAGCGGTCTTCATGGGGGAACATCGGAGTGTCTATACCAAGTTCAATAGAACTGGTGAAATAGCATGGTCTAGAACAATAGACCGTCAAAGCTAGTCATACTAAGCTGAATCAATATGTCAAAGATACGAGTAATAATGAAAGCATAAGTCATCAAGGTCATGATAGCAATAAACTCATAGCAATATATGAATCGAACTGTAAATACAATGTCATGCGAGATGATAAGTCAAATAGCTATCACGATCCACAGGGCATCACCGAACCATGGTGTGCACAGGTCACAATCCAGCTGAGCAAGTATGAATGTCAAATAATCTATCATCAACAATATATCTCAACCGGAAGTCTAGCATGCAAAACTGAATATCTATAACTCACTATTTCTGTAGTCTTTATCAAGCAGATTTATAATCCACCACCTGAGTTATCTCAGGATTTATCTTTAATCTTGATCTATCTGATCTCTGGCTTTTCTTTTCTAATTGGTGACCCACTTTCAATATCTTTCAATCTCTAATTCTTTGTTCAGATTTATCTGAACCTGTCCAGAATTTATCATATCGTATCATTAGCTTTAAGCTTTTAAATCTTTATTTAATCTGATTCTGATAACAGATAACTCGTCGATCATTTTGTTCATTTTCTCTGTTTCTTTGAATCTTTAAAAGATACACACACACACACACATATATATATATATATATATATATATATATATATATATATATATATATATATATATATATATATATATATACACACACACATACTAGCTACATACCCGCGCAAAGCGGCGGCGACGATAAATATTTTTTTCGATTACTTGTTCGTTTAATAGATGACGATGATGAATAATATCTTTAAACAACGTAAAAGAAAAATACCTTAAGTTTCAATGTCAATCAAATATCATAAAAAACCATATGGTTACAGACAAAAATATGATCAAATATATTTGTGATAAAAAATTTACAAGCATTTTTCATTTTATGTATCCAAAATATCCAATTATGATAATGATTCACTTGAACGATCTGTTTGTTGTACATCCTGCAAATAATATCCAAATATGATAAGACTTCTTGATACACCACATTTGATGTGTAGACTCCATCTGGATTGAATTTCAACAACCCTTCTATCAAGATTTGACCACTGAAGTCTATGTGACATGTCAGATTGACCATCATAGAAATATAATTGTAAGTATCTGGGTGCATCATTATGCGTAAGTAACTGATCGATGTTGTGGTATATACCTCCATGAACACGAAAAGTATATAATCCTGATGTCATATTCGCCAACGTTTTATCAAAATTAGATGTTAATGCAAAGTTTGTGTTATAAGCACAAATATTTTTTCAGAATATATTTCCTAGTTCAGATTGTGACATGAAGAGATGGTATAAATCTTCAGGAATGGGAGAGTATGTCAATGTTGTCTTGCCACTCATACAACAAAACATAGGAAACTCGAACTAAAATCGTTCTACGCCACAATAAAAGCATGCATGTTGTCCCTTTAAGACACGATGTTCGTTTGGGGCATTAGCATAGACAAAAGCAAATGGATCATCATGGGGGTTGTTATCTTGAGTCGAAGAATTTGTTCACAAAATGTGATCCACTTGTATTTAAACAGCAGAAAACAATTCTCATTCTTCTAATTTATAATTTCTAGCTAGAGAAAAATTACTTGGTCCCAAACAAAAATACAGTTTTGTAGATCACCAAAACAAACCACAAAATCACCAAAAAAAAGTCAAAAAAAGTAATTAAAAAAAAAGCAGCTTTTGAAATTTGAACTTCACCAAACCATCATATTCTTTTTTCGATAAGCCTTCTGGCGCGATATACGCAGGCTTCCCGGCTGTAGATTTCGGCTGGGAATGCAACACCTACGACTGAATCATATAAATGAATTATACAAGTTTGATTGCATATTCATACACGAAATTTTACGCGAGTAAGAAGTTTTAGTGTTCGTAACATATTGCATTGGAATATTCAAAATCGCATAATTTAAGGCGAGTCGTTGTTGAGCTTTCGTCCAAAAGCGCACTCTCCAACTTTAGATCTCTGTGACATTATTGCTGCACCATCAAATTAGTAAATAAAAATTCCATCATAATGTATTCACATACGACTTATATAATCATCGAGCACACACACACACACATATGAGTTGCAGGAAGTAAAATCTTGCCTGAACAAGTTTATGGTTAGAAGAAAACGTTATAAACATACTCGAATCGTCAAAAATTGGCAAAACAAATTGTGTTTTGTTGAGTAAAATAAGTATTGGACCAAACGCTATAAAAGTTATTGTATATCGTTGTGATGTCTAACTATCGGTAAATTGTATAATTACATAACAACGTTACAATGATTTACTGATTTATGTAGCATACTTTCCGACACCAATTGCATATTTGCAACCGTTTTTTTCTACCTTTCCCTCACTAAATCATGAGTAAATTAAGTGTCTGCACAGTGCATACTATAGAAGTTAAGAATATTATATCCTTGTGATATCTAACATCGGTTAATTGCATATTTATGTAACGATGTTTTAATGTTTTACCAATTTATACAACGTACTATTTAGTTTTCAACACCAATTGTGCAATCATTTTTTAGACCTCATCCTCACCAAATCATCAAGAAAAAATAAGTTCTAGCACGCGATATATGGAAGTCAAGAATATCATTGTGATATCTAACATCAGTTTCCTACATATTTATGTAAAAACGTTATAATGTTTTACCGATTTATACAACATACTTTTCTCCATCATTTATGAAACCATTTTTTCGTTCCTCATCCTCATTAATGTTGTTGTCCACTCTGTTCTTATAACACAATCCACCCCTAAATACATACTGCTGCTGGTTGTTTTAGTTGAAAGACCCACCATGACTCTCCCAAATTGAAATGAAATAACTTAAAACATCAAACAAGATACATGTTGCATATATGTATTTATGCTGCTGAAATGTTAAATTCTGTTTTAACACCCAGAGATTATATCTCAGGGTCAAGGATTCAATCGCACACACATGAATGCAACAGGTCGGATTTAGACATGAAGATTGCAAAAGGGTTTCAAAAGATGTAAGGGAATCGGTGGAGCTATGAATGATGGAACACGCTTTGCACAAGAGGGACAGACAGGAGAAACGAAGAGGTGTTTCCCTCCCCAATGTAAGCAGATTTCAAAGCAAGGTCCAAAGCCAGTTTAAATTTAGTTGCTTTAAGAACTTGTACATAAGGCTTGGTTTAGTAGTAAAGATTGTGTGAAAAATTGTCATCACCAAAATGACCAGACTGAGAATACTATATTCTTAGAATACAATAAAAAATTTCAACAATGATAGAAAATAGAACACACTTTTCTCATGGGCCCATGGCTAATTAATGTACAAACCATAAGCATAGAAAAGATTTTTTGATACTGTCAGCAGGTACTAACATTATCGCTGGTAGGTCCACACCTGTATTTTGGTTTAGCAGGTGTTGTGATAGCCTCTTTAGATATAACCTTTATTTGATCAGCATCCTAGGTAGTTGCATCAGTTTTTTAGAGGTGCTTGAGACATTGATTTTGTATCCTGATCATATATTCAATTGAAAGTTCAATAATAGCTAAAAGTAAAAAGTAATAGTAGAAATTGATAATCAAATATTAAAAAAATAACATGAAGATCATATGTAAACCAAATATTATAAACCCAAATATACAAAAACCCACAATTTCAAAAAAATATAAACCCTATAACTTGGAATTTGCTCAAACTTGCACAAAACATGGATTTTTTTATAAATTTATTAAAAAAACTGTTAAAATATAAATTTTACGGTCTACATAACAATGAAATAGTTTAATAAGTTAACAACCTTGAATCTAATATTAAGTTATTTCCTGTTTTGCCATCATGACGACCCAAATTAATTTTCCGTGCAAAAAGCTTTAAATTTTAAAATCTATGTGTCATCAAGAACAAAGAAAAGTAGCCAAGTGGTTTGACAATCACCCGTAGGTACTGCAAGAAGAACACAAAAGAAAACTTACAGAGAAGAGTGTGTTAGAGCCATCACAAGGCTTTCTTGTTCACCACCATATAGATATGCAAAACACACAACTTGAAAAAAAAACGAGATACTAACAAGAAAAGGTTGAAGATGAACCTGCAGTGAATTGTCATGGCTGAGACAACCAGCGGTGGGGTTATGATGCATGGATAGCTTATTAATATAGCACTAAGGCCAGCCCAACCTCTTTCATACCTCTGTTTCTAGTTCATCAATTTCTTTCTTTCTGATGGTAGCCATGTGTGACGTATAAAGATTGATCACCAATAGCAAAGATATATTTGAGAGCAAGAGACATTTTATGATTTAATCAGAGCTGAGAATGAGAACATGTTTTCTCTAGGCAGAAATATGTAATAATAACATTATAAATAAAATTGTGAGTTGTGTGTGTTCTCACTCACCATTGTGTATATATAAATATACATTCTAAGTCTGTGTGAGGGACTTTGACCTCATGAATCAATCTCGGGGTGGTCTTATGCAAATCTGAAAATCAGCTGCAACCATGTCAAACAATTAAAATCTTTGGTGTTCAAATGTTAAACAGAAACATAGCAGCCCTTTATGAGGGAGTTTAGGTTCATAACAACATTAAAATATAATGTTAAACAGAAACAGATCAGTAGCAAATACATGTAGCAACAACAATACACGTTATAAGTGTGTGTTTTTCATTTAAAAACAGAAACCATACCAGTTCATGTGTGTGTGTGCGTCCAGCTTATGACCGAAGACTATGTCTCAGGGTAGTGGGAATGTTGTAAGATGGTGCTGGCCTTGGTGATTTGGTTCTTGGTCTATGACCCCTCGGTTTGGGTTTTGCTCTTTAAGATATTTCCCTGCACCTGTTAGTCTACCGCCAGTGCCAATGCCAGAGACAAATGCATCAACTTTCCCATTTAAACCTTTCCAAAAGTCCGGTCCAGTTGTTTCAAAGTGGATCTAGGAAGTAGAATAAGAAATTAGATTTGTACAATAACTACAACAAAATTGGTTAAAGAAAGATACCTTTGGATTGGCAGGATTCTCAAACTGCTAAAGAACATAAGCATTTGGTGTTTTAGCTTCGCAACAGCACCTTTCGTTCCTTTGGTAGGATCAGTAAGGACCAAATCAGCCCCAAAAGCAAAATTTACAAATCAACCACAAGATCAACATCAGATTTAATTTATCATATCCACAATACAAATGTGAAATGTGCATTGAAATCTAACAAAAACCCTTGAAAAAAAAAGAAAATCGGAGAAGAATGTACGGTACTGTACCAGCGCCTTTTGCGGCATTTCTGGAATGAGAATGAGACCCACATAAAGCGGGTTGAAAGCACCAACAGATTATAGGTAATTAGAAAACTTTCCTAGAAATGAGAGAATTTGTGTTGTATTTGCGTCAAATTTGATCAAACCCATTTGCACATTTGGCTAGTAGGATCAATCCGATCAACAGAATAAAAACCCAATCAGAGAAGTGGTTTCCCATTCTTGAATCTGTAGCTAAAATGTCATTAACCACCAGCTTCAAGCTCTCCGTTGACCCCTACTGACGACCGTTTTTAATGAAGTTTTCTTTGAATATGGCGTTTGGATTCACTATATGAGTCAATGGAGAAGAATTTCTTACCTGGATGGCTAGATTAAATTGAAAAGGATGAAAACTGAAACATTGGATGTAGAATCGAAAGACGATAGAAAACATTGGATGTATGAATCGATGGAGAGTTCTTACCTTTGAAGCAGTGCACAAAAGAAAACATTTAAGATTAAGCAGAGACGAAAACATTTAGTATTGGAAACCGCTTTGGATGAGCTGAGAAGGAAGCGTCGCACATTGGCTGTGGAGAATAACCGTTCGGTATTCCAATGCATCGGGAGAGGAGGAGTGGGTTGTTCAGGCCTACAGGCTGTAAAAGCTTGTACATTGTGTTGTGCTTTTCAAACTTACCTATTCGAATACGAAGAGTGACGCTTCTCAATAATTTAAAAGCAAAGAAATTGTAAAATCAGGTAATTCATTGTGCAACCCTGACTTGTACATTATGCTTTAAGCATATGTAAGTCTTAAAATTCAAGACAACAGCTTTAAGAAGTTGTACATTGTGCATTATAACTTGTAAAAAGCTAAATGCTTTATAAGTAGTAGAGATATAGATATAGATATATATATATATATATATATATATATATATATATATATATATATATATATATATATATATATATATATATATATATATGTATGTATATGCTTTATAAATCTTTAATCATTAAAATCATAAATTCATGGTTCTTGTAAAATAGTATTTATTTGTGATGTTAAAATATCAAAATAAAAGGTTCGGATCCGGATCCATTAAATTCGGACCATCCAGATTGGTCATCCGGATTCGGACCAATCCGGATCAGGCACCCGGATTCGGACCTATCCGAAATAGCATCCGAAATACACATCCAATTTAGGACATAAGGACCGAATTAGGATCATCCAAAGCAGATCCGAAGTGGGATCCGAAAATGGCACCCCATCCGAATTACATATGAACCGAAGTGGAACATCTCATCCGAATTCGGGTTCAACCGAATTCGGATCCTTCATCTTCAAAATTTTGCAGAACTTAGTTCTTCATGTTCTAACTTATTTATATACGAATTTTTATCAAAAAATCACAAAATTCATATTTATCAACATGCAACTTAATATATTGTTATATTATCATTATTGAGTTGCTTTTATACAATTTTCCCTATCAATAACATTATAATTTGATCAAGATCACCCAAAAATATATTCTTTTTGTCAAGAACACATTTTTATCCAAAATTCCGATTTCTTCATTATTAGAATGATCCAACCCATGATTATTGTTATTGTAACTTCAATATACCTAATTACATGATTTCTAACAATTTAAACTAACATGCATCATCAATTTCATGTTTATAATTCTTTGGTTTCGGTTTTACCCAAAACCGAACCAAAACTTGTAAAATATCAAAATTTAAGAATTTATTACCTTGAAATCGTGTTGTTTGATGATGAATGATTATTGTTGTAACTCCTATTGTCTTCAATCTCCAATTAATTGAACAAACTTTGGATTTTCTTGATAATTTCCTTGAGGAACCGTAGCTTAAGAGAGAGAGAGAGAGTAGTGAGATATTTAATTTTGATGTTAATGATCATAAATGATCATTTTTCTTGTTTTTATTTCTTAACTTTTGGATTTTGGCAACTTTAACCCGTCCACTTTGTATTTTATATCTCTTTATAATTTAATCTTCTAAATAATTTATAAAATAAATATAATTTAAATAATTTTATACTTAATTAAAATTACAATACAAATAATGTAAATAAAATTACATTATTGAATCAAAGACAGAATTAAAGTTAAGTAAAAAGCTAGGTTGTTACAACATAGATAGTTTAGAAAAATATAAAATGATAGAAGAAGAAAGAGTAGGTTTGTACTCTCGCATAAAGACCCTAGATGATGAATTTCTAAAACGGGGTCAAACATAACAAACTATTCATTTTAACCAACCCGAAGAAACTAGGTTTTATCATTCCAAACAAGGAATTGGTTTTAAAAATCCTAAATATTTGGAAAAGGTTCAGCAAGTTTACCTATTTTATATGACATGAGATGTATGGGTGTTGGGTTGAAATCTTTCATTTATCGATCATCGGAATAAATTTTAACCAAAGAGGATGAGAAACGAAATAAAAATAAAGAAAAAGAAACATCTTTTAAATATGAAGAACTAAACGAGAGTTATCATTATAGAGTACCTACTCTAGAGGAAGATCTCTTGTCTAGTTATTCAGAGGCTGAAATGAAAGCAGAACCAGTCAAACCAATTCCTCATCTGTATATTCCTACAAAAGTTATTCAACATAAAATCAAAGTTTTATAAAAGGAATTAAAGTCAACTCGAAAGAACGCACTTGATTATCAAGAAGCTCTTCTTAAGAGTGAGGAAAAATTGGCAAACCAAAGTTTTAAACAAAGTGTAGAATTAACTGTCTACAAGGAAAATTTTGACATGGTTTCAGAAAGTTTAAATTTTCATTTAAAAGTGCCAAAAGTTTGTCACCCTATCAAAATCCCACTCAAAACGTCTGAAAAAGGTACAGCCAAAGTTGAAATTTCTTCTATCAGTTTTAAAGG
The DNA here is from genome assembly GCA_020465985.1 of Centrapalus pauciflorus. NCBI lineage: Eukaryota > Viridiplantae > Streptophyta > Magnoliopsida > Asterales > Asteraceae > Centrapalus > Centrapalus pauciflorus. Next base: position 58,273 of record JAANYP010003379.1, on the reverse strand, counting down.
TGAGTGCTCAAAACCTTTCAAAGCTAAGGTTTCAAAGAAGACTCAAAATCAATCCAAGTCTTCTAAGAAACCCACTCACCAAGAAAAAGAAAAATCTTCAAAATCTAAGTCTTCCATGCGTACTGACTCTCGTTGTTTTGTTCCTACATATCATGTGAGAAGAGTGCCCAAAACGTCTATGCAAGATTTTTCAAGTTTTTTTTATGAAGAAGGCTGTTATGCCAAATGAATTTGTTTCTAGAGATAGGTTGCATGTAATCTCAGAAAACAATATTTGTAATGATGTATCGAATTCTATTTCTTGCTTAAAGTATTCGTTTGGTGACTTTTTTAAATTATGTCCAACTCGTTTTAGACGTCAAGTACCTGAAATGAATGCTTTTGAGCCTTATCCTGCTAAGAGAATTCGGAAAAAGAAAATAAAAAATGTGGCATCATCGGCCTCCACAAAAACTGAGACTTGTACTTTGCCTAGGCCCAAAACCAAAGCAAATGTCAAACAAGTCTCAAAAAGTCAAAAATCAAAGGTAATTTCATCGCCTAAGGTTCCAAAGCCTGTTAAATCCAATTATCAATGGATTCCAAAAGGCTCTGCATTTGGTCCTCACATAACTGCTAAATGGGTTTCTAAGACTCTACACGTGCCATATTCACCTGGAACACCTAACCCAAAAGGACCCATCCTAAGATGGGTACCCAAAGTTGTGTGATTTTAATGCTGATGGTTCTTGGTTACTTCAGATCAAGACCCGGACTTCATTGAATTGGCTTCTAGTTATCATAGGCTAGGACTCGTTCTTCTGCTTGTTGGTTATGCTTAAACCGACATGTTTGGCTTCTGTGCACTCAGCTCAGGACCCGGTCTAAAATCATCATGTTTTCTGAACATCTCGGTTCAGAACACGTTTTTCATGTTAATTTATGATGTATATGTTTACATGCCTATAGATTTTCATTGCATGTATTCTTTATTTTCAGGCAAAATCATTTGGTATATGGATTCGGGTTGCTCTAAGCATATGATTGGGAGGAGAGGATTGTTGTCCAACATAGTAGAACAATATTGTGGGACAGTCAAATTCAGGAACAATAATCATGCTCACATAAAAGGATACAGGGATATAGTCTTGAATAATCTAGTCATCAAGGATGTTGACTATGTTGAGGGGTTATCACATAATCTGTTTAGCATAGGTCAACTCTGCGATAAAGGGCTAGAGTTTAGATTTAGGGCTAAGAACTGTAGTGTTAAGAGTATAGATGGAAAAGAAATATTATCCGGTGTTCGTAGCTCGAACTTTTACACCATCGATGTAGCTAAGATTATGGTTAAGGATAGCATTTTCCTTTATCAAAAACCTCTTCGAAAGACTCTTGGTTATGGCACCGTAGGCTATCTCGCTTAAACTTTGAGAACGTCAACAAGCTGGCTGAAAAACAACTGGTGAAACAACTCCCAGAACTGAGAAATGAAAAGATCATCTCACAAATCAAAACCCGAACCATCATCAAAGAGAGTGTTGGAGTTACTTCACATGGATTTATGCGGCCCAATGCGAACACAAAGCATAAATGGGAAGCGATATGTGTTGGTTATCGTTGACGACTATTCACGATATACCTGGGTAAAATTCTTGCGATCCAAGGATGAGACAGCTTAAGAGATCATAGATTTTGTTAAGAGTGTCGAAACCCAACATCGGTTGTTTGTTCAATCAATCCGATATGAAAACGACACGGAATTCAAGAACTCGGTAGTAGAGAGCTTCCTTCGATCCAAAGGTATTCCTCATTAGTACTCTGCTGCTAGAACACCTTAACAAAATGGAGTCGTTGAAAGGCGTAACCGTATTCTTGTGGAAGCAGCTCGCACAATGCTGACATATTCAAAGCTACCTCCGTTCTTGTGGGCCAAAGCCGTGTCAACTGCTTGCTACACGCAGAATCACTCCATATTCCGTAAGTGTTTCAATAAAACTCCATACCAACTACTTCTGAATAAAGTTCCTTTTATCAAGTACCTACGTGTATTTGGTTGCAGGTGCTACGTGCTTAATGACAAAGACAACCTCGGGAAATTCAATGAAAATGCAGATGAAGCGATCTTCATTGGATACTCATCCAACTCGAAGGCATATCGCGCATACAACACTCACACCAGAACAGTGAATGAGAGTGTGCATGTCACATTCGATGAAATGGCTGAACTGCACCCGAAGTTGATCAATAAGGACCACAAATTACACCAATGCCTCGAGACTCTTCTTCTCAATCTACTTCTTTTTCTCCTTCTGATTTAGTTAATTTATTTGATCCTTTTTATGTAGAATTTTTTGGTCCTAGAACTAATACTTTTTAATGTTTCTTCTTCTGTAGTTAACACATCCAACGATTCAACTGCGCAACAAATTCCATCTGATTCTTCAACCACTTTATACCCACATCCATCCACTTCATCCATTGATACATCTCCAGTTGAATCTACTCCGAAAATGCCCTCACACATAATGCTAAACATCATTCCTGCATCTGAGCACCCTGAACCCGAACCGAAACCAGTGGTACCTTCTTTCGAAACCATTGACCATGAATCATCCTCCATTCCCACACTCACCATTGAGGTTCCATCTCGTTCACCCCTTCCACACGAGACAAAATGGACCCAGAGTCACCCAACCGAACAAAATATTGGTGATCTCTCGACCGGTGTGCAAACTCAAAGGGCGTCTGCTAATGAATGTCTGTTTGCATCATTCCTTAGTATGATAGAGTCTGCTCGTGTGGATGAAGCCTTGAAAGATCCTGACTGGATTGTAGCAATTCAAGAAGAGCTCAACCAGTTTGATCAGCTCAGAATATGACGGTTAGTTCCCAAGTCTAAAGACCGAACAATAATCGGAACAAAGTGGATCTATAAGAACAAACGAGATGAAAACGATATTGTGGTAAGAAACAAAGCAAGACTTGTCACCAAAGGCTACCGACAACAAGAAGGCATAGATTATGACGAGACCTTCGCTCCAGTTGCACGGATAGAAGCAATCAGAATCTTCTTGGCATACGCGGCACACAAAGATTTCAAAGTGTACCAGATGGATGTCAAGACAGCCTTCCAGAACGGTGAACATAACGAAGAGGTGTATGTTGAACAACCACAATGATTTGTTGATGCACATAAACATGACCATATTTATGTGCTAGACAAAGCCCTCTATGGTTTGAAACAAGCACCTCGCGCATTGTATGACAGTCTGTAGGTCCCAAAAGATATCCCAAGTATATAGCCTTAAGCTGTAGATGGGGGGTGAATACAGCTGTTTAAAAAGCTACACACAATTTTCTCAATGTTTGTATGTATTATCAACAAATGTTAATTACAAACGAGCTTGAATGCGGAAAGGTTCAAGCTGGGATGACAGATACAACAGTATGTTTAACTAGTCTAAGACAGACTTAAACTGATTACAATGAATACACTCACTAAGAATCACTCACTGTGTTTATAAGACTCTGAGGAACAGCTTGAACAAAAACAGCTTAGACACTGAGCACTGTTTTATTCAAGCAGAACTTGCATGCATGAAAGACTTACTTTGAATGCACGTTCACTCTTGGTTTCAGCACTTAGCTTTTGTTGGCTTAATCTTTCAATCCTTGGAAGTTTCTTTTTATACTCACTCAGAGGATCTAAGTGAAGCTTCTTCATTGGACGGAATGAAAAAGGAAAAGTCTTGTTGAAAAGACAACATAAACTTTTCTGCACATTCTGAAAAGCAGACTTGTCTTCATGTGGGCGGAACTTTTGTCTTTTCACTTTGTCTACTGTTGCATTGCCTTTAACTAAATAAGGAATGTCAACTTTGTGTTTTTCTTCCTTTGTAAAGGCCTATTTTGATATAAGAAAAAGGTCTGTCACCCTTTTTCAAATATCCTTTTGTCTTCATGTAACAGAACAACTTGGGCAGGCTGAGCAGTTCTGATTTCCACTTTGTCTTCGACTTTGTAAACTGATCTTGTAGTAAAAAACAATACATGAGGACTTGGAAACATATTCCATAAAGTGTTTAGCCTGTTCACAAAGAACAGGTTCTGTTCACAAAGAACAGAACACTTGTAAACTGCCCAAGCTGCTCACCAGTGTAGAGCAGCGTAGACAGTTTATGTCCAGCCTGTTCAGCAGAATGAACAGCTTGGGCAAAACTGCCTTTGTTGCAACACATGCAACACATAGAACAGCTTCAGGCTGATATTGCAAATCATTTTCAGGTTTCAATAAGGCATATAACAGGCCTTAAATTCAACCTTCAAAAGCATCAACAAGTTTGATTAATAATCTCCCCCTCAGATGCAGAACAGGTTTGACTGAGGCCTTTTTGTGCCTAACAATCTCCCCCTATTTGCAATAACCAGTCTAAGCTGGCCTTATCAAAAGTTACTATATATTTTTACATTACATTTGTTGAAATAAAATTACAACATCAACATAAAGTAAAAGATCAGTTTATATATACACTGATTTTTGATTACATTAGAACAACACATGTTCTTACAAAAGTAGAACTGATGTACTGATGTATATTACAACTAATGCAAAAGAAAAAATTACAACATATGTTAATAAAGTACAACTAATGTACATCAGATTTTGGACTGTTTTTGTTGGAAGCAGATAATGGTAAGCCTGTCCAACTGATGGACAGCTTCCATTCTTCACCTTCCCAGATGGTAGATGGACTTCATCACAATGGAGGGGGACCTTCAAACATCTTCTCAAGTTGCTCTCTAGTATCCTCAAGTTCTTCAATCTCACTTCTTATTATCATAAACTTGGGATCCTCAAGTTCTCCTCTTTCATAACAGCCTCTGAGCTGATCCCAGATAGCTGCTCTCCACCTACTTGACTGCCTGAATGAAATTGCAAGTCTGAAGGCTACAAGCTGTCTCAGACCCACCTTGTATAGATCTGATGCTCTCTGAAAGCATTTATTCTGAGTTAAGGGATCTACAAAAAATGCCCCCAGCTCAGGCTCTTCAATGATCTTGCCATCTTCAAACTCTATTCCACTAGGCAGCCTGTGATCAACTCCTTTCATCTCAATAGCATAGTCACCTTGTTCTATCAGGATGAGGAGTTGTTCCATCTCAGTGTCCTTCCTTGTCCTCCTGGCCTTTATTTTTGGTTGTGTCACATAGACACCTTCACTGACTTCTTTGGAGATCAGGCCAAGATTCTTCACTCTCTCCATCAGCTTCTTTACATATGCTCTGATAGTCTTAGCAGTTTCAGAATTAGACTCACTCAAAGCAACTGCCAGCTCAATCCATTCTCTATACCCCATTTGTGCAACGTCAGTGTAGTCATATGTTTCTAGTTCTGGGCCTGCTGCACCCATTCTGGTTATTTTCAACTTCCACTGACTGCCTTTTCTTGATATGGGCACAGCTTTGACAATTGCTTCCTTGGTAAGCCTTCTATCAGCAACATCTTGAAATTTTCTTCTTGCCAGGTTGTTAAAGTGAAATTGAGCTCTTGCAGAGGGCACTGAAGTTTTGGCCACTGAGACCAGAGCACCCTTTTCCTTTTCTGCTTCCTTCTCTTCTGCTGATCCCTTAGCAGCTTCCAATATTTTCTTTTGCACAACCAGAGAGGACATTTTGACTTTCCTTGCCTCTTGAAGTGCAAAAGACTTAGCAGCTTTGGCAGATTCTTCTTCTTTCCTTAAAGCTTCCAGGGCTTGAAGCTGTTCTTCTCTAAACTCAAAATATTTGTGCATAGGAAGACCCATTTCTTTGGCCCTGGCTTTGTGAAATTTAAGCTCTGCTGCTTTCTGCTGTTGAGTATCAGTTGCTGCTTTTTATTTTCCTTTAGCTGCTGTAGTGACAGCAGCTTCAGGACTTTCCTCCTCCTCCTCTTCTTCTTCTAAAATCAGATGCCTCCTTCTGCTTCATGGCCTGCCCTCAGGAATAGATTCCTCCCCCTTAGACTGAGCAGGGATTGGAGATTCAGCTTGAGTAGGCTGAGCAGTGTGAGAGGCACCCTCCATTGTACCTGTTGCAGATGCTCCTGCTGGTTGACCAGTAAGTATTGCAGGTACTTATTTCTCCTTAGGAGAAGAAGTTTTCTCCCCTTAGACTTAGTCTTCGAGGCAGATGACTTCTCCCCCTTTGAAGGAGATGTACCAGCACCTTCAACACCTGGTCTGCCTGAAGACACGAAGTCATTAGGCTTGCCAGCAGTTTTGGCAGCAGGCCTGTGGCCAACAAGGCTATTCACTAAGAATGCCAAGTTGTCCTTCACCTCTGCAAGCTGGGAAAGACAGGTTTGAAGAGAAGAGGATTGGGTATCAGCAAGGGAGGTCAGCTTAACAATGTTTTCCCTATCAGAAGCTGTGAACAGCAAACTTTGAAGCTGTGCAAGATGTAGTTCTAGAGAATCTTGCACATCAGCAAGGTTTGATGACACAGAATTTGATAGGGAGCCAATGAGGGTATTCAAGCTTGCCAGAGTATCAGGAAGTGTAGAGTTGCAAGAAGTTAGGAGAGATGACAGCTGTTGAGAAATAGCTGTCATTGATGACACAGAGTCCTGTTGTAGTGAAAGAATTGAGGAGAGGGATGTGGATACAGTTTGCAGCTGTGCAGTGAGTGCTAGCAGCTGTGGAGAATTATCAGTTTGTGGAGTGGTAGGGAAGGAATCCTTGAACAAATTAAAGAACCCTTTAAGCTGTTCAGACACAGAGTCTGAAATAAGAGAGGGTAGAGAGGTCATAGTAGTTTCTAAAGAACCAACTTTGTTGGTCAGCAGAGAAAGCTGATCCTTTAAAGGCAGGTCTTTAGGAGATGGAGGTGTATGGGTGGACTGTTTAGATTAGGTTGATGGAGAAGAAGATGATGAGGCTGGTGTATGAGGATGTGATGAAGAGGGAAGAGGAACATTTGAGAGAAGCTCCATAGCCTGGGCAAAAGTAATGGGGCCCAGCTTGGAGGGGTCAAAGGGTCCCTCAGCAGCGGCTGTAGCTGCATCATCAGGAGAAGGGATTGATGTTGGGGGCCTTTCAGATGCTGCTTGTGTTGCAACACCTTCATGAAGGCCAGTGGGTGTTCCCTCTGCAGTGCCTTGGTGTAAAAGCACCTCATCATGGGGAGAAGGGATATGCATTTCAACATCAGCAGTGGTGAAACCTGCTGATGGAGTTTGCATAGGAGCAGCCTCACCAAAGGGATGGTATGTTCCCTGAGGTTCATCAGCCTGGGTTGTTGGTCCCTCAGCAGCTGTTTGGTGTAGAACAGCTGTATCATGGGGAGCAGAAGTTTGAGGCTGAGCTGCTGATTGGTCTATACCAGCAGTGTGGGCACCTCGTGCAGACTCATGGTGTAAAGAAGTTTGAGTAGGGGACAGTGTGGACTCAGTATGGAGTGGAGAGGGCTCCTGTCTTTCAATATTCTCAGCCTGTTGGGAGGCTGGAATAGTTGAGGTGGTTATCTCCTTTTGTACAACTGGTTCCTGTTGGGAGGAACCAGAGGGTTTAGGCTGACTCTGGGTGGACTCAGGTTGGAGTGAAGCAGGCTCCAATTGTGCTGAACCTTCTCCCAAAATAGGAGAGGCAGCAGGGGTGGCTTCTCTTACAACTGAACCCTGTTGAGAGGGAACAGAGGAGCTGGTTGTTTGGGCTGGTTTCTTTTTGGCTAGGGATTTTCGTTGGTATTGGATGGATGAAGTGGGTGATTGTGGAGAGGTGATGAGAGGTTCAGACTGGACAGGTTTAGAGACTGGGTAAGAAACAGGTGGGTTGACCTGTTCCATAGTCTCAAGTGCCACGGAGGCACCAGCCACAGAGGCTTGAGGTTCAACGAATGAACCAGGGTGAGGAGCCTGCTCCCCCTCAGCCACAGAGGCTAAGGGTGCAGACTCAGACTGAGCTGTTTTGGCCTTCTTTTGCACAGGCCCAGCTTAAGTGGTTGCCATGGTCCTCTTAACAATTTTGGACCTGGCTTTGGATTTTCTCTTGGGAGCAGCTTCTGGATCCACCCTCACATCAGAGGGTCCTTCCACCAATCCTAACAACCTCCTCCTTGGTGTTGACAGAGGAGGCTCATTTGGAAGAACAACAGTATAGAAAACTCTATTCCCTATTACAGGGAAGGCAGCAGTATGATGTAAGGGCTGAGAGTTGTACAAGTGCTCACCACAAATGTGTCTGAATATGAGGCTCAGAAACCTGGGGTATCGAACAGCAGCTGGTCTTGTCTCCTGCTGCACCAGGTTCCTCAAGTTCAGAAAGATCCACTTAGCCATGTCCATTGTAGTCTCATCCACCAGCTGTAGGACTATTGGGATTTCATCACGGCTCAGTTGGTCAAATGAACCAACTTTGCTGCTGAAGCTCATCATCACTGAGGCAAACAGAAAACTGTAGGTAGGAGACAAATCCTTCCTAAACAGCGTAGCTCCTATTTTGGGTTCTGCTACACCACTGAAGCGTAGCATTGCCCATTTGTTCATTTTCAGGCTGAGGCATGTCATATGAATCAGCAACGGGCAGATGAAGAACCTCCCTGAGAAGATCAATAGTGATCTCAATGGTCTGAGTCCCATTGAGAATAGTCCCTTTGATGACTTTGGTGTTGGGGTTGTAGGAACAAGTGTACCAAAACTCGTACACCATCTCCTGGTACAGGACACCAGGAGTAGCAGTCATGGCATAGTTCAACGGACGAACTGTCAAAAACTCCACCATTTGGTCATAACCTTTCCCCACATAGTTTTTGGGGATTGTGAGGTTGGCAATGTAGTTAGTGGGTTTGAGGGTTAGCATTGTGGTGACTGATGAATGTTTCTGCACATCATCACCAACAAATACTGGTAGGAAGGGGTTGTTTCTGTGAGCCATTTTGGAAGTAGTGAGAATAGCAGAGACACTTAGTCGATTTTTAGGGTTCTTAGGAGATTTATGATAGTAGTGAGGAAGACGAAGATGAGACAGTATGAGGTATTTATAGGATTTGAATGTGAGAGGGTATGAGAGAGAAACATTTGGGCGGTTGATTTGAAAAGGTCGTTAACGGAAAACGGAACGGTTGTCCATGTCAGACCGTTTGTCAGACCACTTGAGCCCTTTTTAATCACTAACACACGTAACCCACATTATCCGCAGTAATTAATTTAAATAAAAACATAAATTAAATAACTTAATTGTGAAGAAAGGTAATTAAGTACTGTTGGTCTAAGCTGTTGGTCAAACCTGTGATGAGCAGGGTCAGCACAAGCTGTTCCCTCAACCTGTTCAGCCATGTAGGAACAGGTTGTGTCCAATAGCTGGTCAGGTTACAAGACAATGTCTTGTAAATCAGTGTGAGGGAATGAGCAAAGTGAAGAATGGACCATCAGAGCAGGCTGGACGAGTAAACTGTTTTTGTTCAGCCTGTTGTCTGTTCAAGCTGTTCAAGGATTTCAGAAAAATGGCTAAGTACATAACACGCAGAGCCTGTTCTGTCTAAGCTGTTTTGAGAAACTTGATCAGTGTGAGACATACACAGTTTTAGACCTTTGAGGACACTTAGTTACTTTTGTTTAACATGCCCAGCTTGCTGACAAGGTAATTAAACCTGGTTTCATCAAGAGGTTTGGTGAAAATGTCTGCAAGCTGTGCATTTGTGGAAATAAAACTTACATCCACATTACCTTTCTGAATGTGATCCCTGATGAAGTGATGTCTGACTTCAATATGCTTTGTTCTTGAATGAAATACTGGATTGTTGGAAATGGCTATGGCACTTGTGTTATCACACAGAATAGGAATTTTCCTATACACAAGCCCATAGTCTTCAAGCTGATGTTGCATCCACAGAATCTGCCCACAGCAGCTTCCAGCAGCAATGTACTCAGCTTCAGAAGTAGAAGTAGACACTGAGTTCTGCTTCTTGCTACACCAACTTATCAACTTACCACCAAGGAGTTGACATCCACCTGTTGTGCTTTTCCTATCTAGCCTGCAGCCTGCAAAATCAGAATCTGAATAACCTGTTAGTTCAAGGCTTGAGTCTTTGGGATACCAAAGACCCAAACCTGGTGTACCCTTCAGGTATCTGAAGATTCTTTTAACAGCAGCTAGATGAGATTCCTTTGGATCAGCTTGGAACCTAGCACACAAACAGGTGGCAAACATAATATCAGGTCTACTAGCAGTTAAATATAGCAAGCTCCCAATCATACCTCTGTAAGCTGTTACTGAAACAGCTTTGCCACTGGCATCAGCATCCAATTTTACATTGGTTGCCATTGGGGTTTTAATAGGAGAACTTTGATCAAATTTAAACTTTTTCAAGAGATCTAAGGTATACTTTCTTTGATTTATAAAAATTCCAGTTGAGGTTTGTTTAACCTGTAATCCTAAAAAGAAAGTAAGTTCTCCCATCATACTCATTTCATATTTGGATTTCATGAGTAATGAAAAATTCTTGCATAACTGCTCATTGGTAGAACCAAATATTATATCATCCACATAAATTTGAACAAACATAATATCAGATTTCACCTTCTTTATGAACAGTGTGGTATCCACTTTACCTCTGGAATACTCATTGCTCATAAGGAATTCAATAAGAGTGTCATACTAGGCTCTAGGGGCTTGTTTAAGACCATAGAGTGCTTTGTCCAACTTATAGACAAAACCTGGATATTGTTCATGTTAGGATATGGTGTGTAAAGATGACATTACTACTGCATCATGGCTGATTTCATAAAACACTTGAGGGTCACACCGATGAGCACAACTGAGCAGATGCAATTAAATTATTGAATAAATGATATTGGATATTGTTTATGACACGAAATGATCATTGAGATTAAATTAATGTGTGATTAATTATATCTCAAAGTACGGGGACTGAAAGTGCAATATTAGATATTGTAGTATTTTAATTGTCATTGGATGATAATTAAATAATTATCTAGTCTTTTATTTATTATTGGATATTAAATAAAAGATTGATTTATTTGAATTATTATTATCATCTGTTATTTGATAATTGGATGGATAACTATAAACAAATAAATAGAGATAATTATAAATAATTATCTAGTCATTTATATATTATTAGATAATATATAAAAGATAAATATTATTTAATAGATTTATAATTATAGTGATAATTATATAAGGTTTAAATAATAAAGATAATTATTAAGATATATATTATATTATTATAATAGAGTTTGATTAAAACTAAAACTCTAAATTAATAATATATATAATGTATATATACACGGCTAAACCATATATGATAGAACGATGGAGATATATATGTTGATATATATGAGACCACAAATAAAGGGGTGAACCACTTTTTCTATATACACGAATAATACACATACACATAGTGGGGGTGTGTGTTTTTGTGTTGTCAGCCGCAGGAAACAAAACCTCAATTTGGTGAGGGTTTTGTTTTTCCCGTTCTTCGTGTGTTTGATTGCTTACCTGACGCCGCTTGATCGTGTCATCACCGGTGGATACCGAAAGCGTCTCATTCGTGTATTCTTGTCATAGAATACAAAGGTACGAATTTTTATTGCTTTCTCGTTTACTTATCTTATGTTTTACTTGATGATCCGTGTACAGAATTCGTAATTTTAAAAGCTTCCGTTGTGCGTTAATAAGATTAATGTTTATGTTTTTACGAAAAACGATACGAATTCCCAACAGTGGTATCAGAGTCATCTCAAGTAACATAATGATAGTATTATTCAAGTATTTATGTCCAACGTTTTTTTTAAACTTTCGATTTTTAATAATTAAAAGTGTTTAAACGATCGAAATCGATAATTAAAACGTTTAAGGTTTTGATTCGGCTTGGAGAAAATCGACCAAAGGTTTTGGAAACCCCATGGTGATTCTCGGCCAACCTTTGAGTTTCTTGGAACTTGGGATTTTGAAACCTTAGTTTTTATTTAGTTGATGTTTGATTGTTTAAAAGTGTTTAATTGATTAAAGTCGGAAAATTAAACGTTTCGGTTCGCGAAATCAAACCTAGAGATTTCGGCCGTGGGTTGAGACCCATGACCTCTCGGTTGTGATGTGGTAGCCGAGGTGATGGATTGTTTGTTCCGTCGCGTCGTTTAATTCACGGTTAAACTCGAACGAGTAAATTAAATGCGTTAAAATCGAATTAATAAATCAAAAGTGTTTGGTTATTAATATTTAAACATTTGTGACTAAATGTGTTTTCGGTTTTATAAAAATTAAAGTGGAGACTTTATTAGTTTTTTTTTATAAAATTCACAAATCGGTTTAAATATTATTTGATTCGATAGTTAAACGATTAATTGGAATATGGAAATCGAAATAATCAAAGTGAGTTGATTAAAGATTTCGATTAATTTCAGCCGTTAAAGGGTTTAATACCCCACTTGTTTTCGGTTCATATGGGTTATTGAACCCGAGTATGAGTCGGTTAACTAAGTTGGTTCGTTTCCGTTTTCCGGTAATTCGTCGTTTAAATTAAATCGGTTTTAATTAAAGTTAAGTTTTAATGTTGAAATTAAAATTAATGGTAATTTTAATTTATAAACTAGATTTAATTTATGCATTTAATATTTAGTTCCATAAAATGCATTATTAAATTAAAGGGAGTTTAATATAGGATTCTATTTTCAAATTGATGAAATCGTGACTTTGAGTCTCATGCTCGGTCATGGTTTAATGTTTTGAGATTTGAGATTTGATCTCGACATTAACGGTATTGGTAGAAATCGTTTAAAACCATAAAGAAAAGTTCTTGGTGTTATTTAAAAATGATCATATTTTTTAAAAGACATATTTATCGTAAATTGTTTACTTAGAAAATTGACATTGTTTATTTTGAAAAGTGTTTTAATTGAATAATAGTTAATTGATAATTATTTGAAGCAAGTTTAAATTATTTATCAATATTATTTGAAAATGATAACTATATTTATTAAATGTTGTTTAATAAAAAGTTTCTTAAAATGGTAAGTTTAAATTTCAAAGGTGTTTGAATTGTTAATTGAATATTTTAAGAAAAATATAGCTTTGAATCCAAAGATAATGCAAATATGGAATTGAATTTAAATTTTCGGGAAAAAGTTTCTATTTTTGGAAAGTGTTCCTGAATTTCGAGTTTATGAACCGTGTTTAATTTAAGAACGATATTGGACATATTTACTTCATTTAATAGTGGATTAATTGGTTTTGGAATTATTTTCATGTCAAAATGAAAATGAATTCTGGATTATTTACAAGCTTTACTGCTTTATTTATGTTTGTGGCATAGCCGAGCCTTGAGACCCCTTGTTTGTGATGGTTGTTTATTTAATCGTGATGTTTGCTATTTTTATTATTGGTTATTTTTGGGAAGGCCTGCGTGCCAATGGAATCCCGGTTTTATGATGTAATCTGTAATAGGTTAGAAAATAAGCAAATGTATTTAGATTAAAATTATGTAAAATAAATCTTGGCGAAGATGTCCATCAAGAAGGATGTCATTCATCAAGGACGCTCGGTGACATTATCGGATGCTGAGGCTAGTGGGAGCTGAAAGAGTTCAACCTTCTTGCCTTGTGTGTTAATTTTGTCCCTTAGGTTTTGACCTAATTGGTTTGTCCGAATGGCTCTCGGAAACCAATTTAGTTTCGGCAAGGCTATGTCACCATGTGATTGTATGTTTTATTTCTTTATTCTTTATTTATATCTGCGTGGTTGTGGTGACAAAGTAGATAAATAAAAGAAATCAAAACTACAATCATTTTTGATGAAAAATTAAAGTATTTAAAAGGAAGTTTAAATTGGAAACTTTAATTATTTTGTCAGGTGTTAGATATGACATTTTTATGAAATTAGTTTTTCAAATAAAAGGAGATTTATTTTAAAATGTCATATGATCAAAGAGTTGAAATTCTTAAAACTGGTACATTAACTAGATTGTTTACCAGAATAGGTGGTGTCTAGGACAGTCTTGCTCGGGCTGTGGAAGTTCCAAAAGGTTTAGAACCGAAAGGATCCTGCCCGCAGACTAACCTGACTGGCCACTAGTTCTTGGTAAGAGACTGGTTATAAACCCAAATTAAAAATCTGACACAACACACCGTCCATATAGTGGCACTCACGGTGACCGGTCGTCGTAAGTAGGTTCAGCCTTTGTTGGGTGCTTACGCCGCAAACTCGGAGAGCTGTGAGGTAAGCACTGCGGATCCTAAGTGAGACTTGGGCCAGTGACTTGCAGTTGTTATATGGTTTGTGTCAGTGGTGGTTCCTCAGTAAGACTGTTGCCCAAGGTGTGGATGAGATTAAACATGATCAATTTAAGAAATTGAAAATCTCATAAGATCTAAGAGTTGCAAAGGGGTTGTAATTGGTAATAAGTTGCCTGCCTGAGTAGCTTATTCATGTAGGTTCAGCCTCCGTTGGGTGCATGAATAAGTAAAATGGTTCTTAGGATTAATAAATCATTTTCTAAATTCTGGGTTATTGATTTATTAATGGTTAATCAAATACTGATTTTTGAAAAATTGTTTAAGATGGTTGAAAAAGACAGAGGTAGAAGCGGTTTAATAATAACAATGACAATAACAGTAATAACAACAATGATAACGTCAAATATCCTTTTCCCACTTGAAAATCCTCCCCAAAAGCACAAGTTGCTACTTTGAGGTCCATTCGGGATATGAAAAACTCAAAAGAGGCAACTTCCTGAACTGGGAGTAAAATCTGACAAATGTTCTGAGTACAGGGTGAAAGTCGTATATTTTGGAAAGGGCACTAGAACCTGCTCCTGCAGAGACTGCTACAGTTGAGGAGAGAAATCTCCACAAGAAGCACTCTGAGGATTCGGTCAATGTTTCCTGTCTAATGCTAGCGAGCATGACATCTGAGCTGCGGACTAGCCTTATGGACGTCTCAGCTTGACAGATGTATCGCCAGCTAAAGGATATGTTCCAGACTCAGGCTCGGACTGAGAAAGATATACGACAAGGGCTTTGAGCTCCTGCAGAATGGCAGAAGGAACAACTGTTAGATCCCATGCGCTGAAGATGAAAGGTTATCTAGATCATCTTAGCAGACTTGGGTTACCCGTGACACAGGACGAGACCACGAATCTAATTCTCAATTCCTTATTGAAGGAATTTTAGCAATTTTTAATTTGTTACAATATGCACGGAGAAGATGATCAGTGGGCTGCATCGGATGCTATAGACTGCTGAGGGAGTGATTAAGGAGAGAAGATAGGGAAAGAGACGGAAGGGAAAGTAAGTTTCCAAGCCGGAGGTTAAAGCTAACAAGTAGCTAAAACCTAGAACCAGAGAAGTCAAATCCAAGGATGACAAATTCTTTGAGTGCTAGGAAACTGGGCACTGGGAAAGGAATTGTCCCAAGTACTTGGAAACGGTCAAGGTTGACCGCATTGAGACTTCGTGTATCTGAATCAGTCACTTCTATTGTTCTTGGATATGTGATACCCAATTGAACAAAGTTTCATGCATAATGTCTGCAATGACTAAAATGAAGTGAAAAGAGATGACAGATTCAGTGGGAGCATAGAGACATCTTAGAGAATACTCTGCTGGACACTATTTTCATGTCATCAATAGTTTATCATGGTGTAGAATACAATTGATTGAATTTCTTGCAAGTATTTTTGTGATAAATAAAGAATTTTTGGAGTTAAAAATTTGTTGCTTGAAATTCCTATTGTTTAAGATTACTAAACCATGATTATAGACTATTGATTCAAGTGGAACTTGAATAGTAACTTGTCAATGGAGATTGGACAAGCTAGTAGTCATATTCAAATAAAAAGGGTTACCATGTTGTTGTGTAAATTGTTCAAGTGTTCAAATGCAGTTTCATCAAACTTGTTAATTCTTGAAAGTTAGTTCAACAGATTATATGAGTTGGATAGTCATCTGTGATTATATAGAAACTAATAAAATGCAGAATTAAATGTAAAGGAGTTACATGGAGGTTAATTCACTTCACTTGTCAGAAATAATTAGACTTGAGAAGTCAGAATTGTTTAGACAAGAAGTAATCGCATTTTATAAAATTACATGTGAAATGTATACAACTTGTGTGATGGTTAGTCAAGTAGTAGCCTTTGACTTGTTTAAACACTCGTCGGCAAGCTTGACGGAATACCACAATGAGAATAAAATTGAAGTTACCGTTACATTTGATAAAGGAACAGTAGCATTAAATTGATGGAAGTCATGTTGTGTTTATTGAGATAAAGGAGATCAACATGATATCTTTAATGTCGTTCTATTTTGCATGTTTTAGAAATCCAAGAATAAAATTGAAGTTATTCTAAAATTATTCCATAGCTGCTTGTTGTCGTGGGAACCACAACGAGAATAAAAAGGCTACTGTGGTTTTTGGTTGATATTCATGGGTGATGAATATAGCAAAGGTTGGACCAAATTCACAGGTATTTGTTGCGAACAAATATTGGATTGACCCACCGATTGAGACCACTTTGTGGATCATAGTCATGAGTCGTCTAAAAAAGGTAATCCTTAGTACCTGAGATGTCTACGTACTTTAGTGCGGGTGCTGCTGTACATTTGGCCTAACCTGACATCATCCATAACTGGGTGATCATAACGGTTCGAGGCTGGTTGTAGTGGGAGTCGTGCTGGAGGCCTAGATAGTCAATATGGGATTTGCACCTTCTTTTAACTAAGAAGAGATATTTCTGGGCCCCTCGGCGATCGATACTGACAGAAATGCATGGCCATGCTCGGACAGAACTGATGTGTTCTACTCTGTCTGTTACAGTTCAGTATGAGATCAGGGAGTCGAGAAACATAATCGTGTTTGCTACGGTTGATCTAATCCATGCCTAGCTTTCACATTGAAATATCGCGATGCATGGGATATAACTTAAGTTTCTTTTGGAAGGTTGTTTCAACAAGAATGCCCGAATGGGAGTCAGAGTTTTTATGACCTTGGTTGCCTAAAGTGTCTAGCCATGACCTCCTTTAGGCGCATGCTGCAGGACAGTATGTCGTCTTACACAAGTGGGAGTATGTTAGTATATGGTGTGTAAAGATGACATTACTACTGCATCATGACTGATTTCATAAAACACTTGAGGGTCACACCGATGAGCACAACTGAGCAGATGCAATTAAACTATTGAATAAATGATATTGGATATTGTTTATGACACGAAATGATCATTGAGATTAAATTAATGTGTGATTAATTATATCTCAAAGTACGGGGACTGAAAGTGCAATATTAGATATTGTAGTATTTTAATTGTCATTGGATGATAATTAAATAATTATCTAGTCTTTTATTTATTATTGGATATTAAATAAAAGATTGATTTATTTGAATTATTATTATCATCTGTTATTTGATAATTGGATGGATAACTATAAACAAACAAATAGAGATAATTATAAATAATTATCTAGTCATTTATATATTATTAGATAATATATAAAAGATAAATATTATTTAATAGATTTATAATTATAGTGATAATTATATAAGGTTTAAATTATAAAGATAATTATTAAGATATATATTATATTATTATAATAGAGTTTGATTAAAACTAAAACTCTAAATTAATAATATATATAATGTATATATACACGGCTAAACCATATATGAGATAATGATGGAGATATATATGTTGATATATAATAAAGGGGTGAACCACTTTTTCTATATACACGAATAATACACATACACATAGTGGGGGTGTGTGTTTTTGTGTTGTCAGCCGCAGGAAACAAAACCTCAATTTGGTGAGGGTTTTGTTTTTCCCCTTCTTCGTGTGTTTGATTGCATACCTGACGCCGCTTGATCGTGTCATCATCGGTGGATACCGAAAGCGTCTCATTCGTGTATTCTTGTCATAGAATACAAAGGTACGAATTTTTATTGCTTTCTCGTTTACTTATCTTATGTTTTACTTGATGATCCGTGTACGGAATTCGTAATTTTAAAAGCTTCCATTGTGCGTTAATAAGATTAATGTTTATGTTTTTACGAAAAACGATACGAATTCCCAACAATTCATTTTCAAAACCTGGAGGCTGCTTGACATAAACTTCTTCTTGCAGCTTCCCATTCAAAAATGCACTCTTCACATCCATTTGAAATACCTTAATGCTCTTATGAGCAGCGTAGGCTAGATACAAACGAATTGCTTCTAGCCTGACCACAGGAGCAAATGTCTCATCATAGTCAATTCCTTCCTCCTGTCTATAACCCTGAGCAACCAGTCTTGCCTTATTTCTTATGACATGACCTTGCTCATCCATCTTATTCCTGAAAACCCATTTAGTGCCAATTATAGTTTTACCTTTAGGTGCAGGGACTAGCTTCCATACCTTGTTTCTCTCAAACTGATTGAGTTCTTCTTGCATGGCAGTGATCCAATTGGCATCTTTTAGTGCTTCATCCACTTTCTTTGGCTCCATTAGTGAAACAAAACTAGAGAACATACAGAAGTTCCCTAAGCTGTCCCGCCTTGTTTGTACCCCTTTGTTGATGTCACCAATTATTTGATCATTGGGATGACATCTGATCCACTTAGGATCATTCTTCAATGATGATTCTCCTGAGTTATCAGCAACTTCAGCAGGTCCTGTTGAACAGCTCTCAAGATTTTCTGACACACTGTTGTCTTGAGCCTGTTCACTTGTTGAACATGACTGACCACTGTTGAACATATCAGCAGAGGAACTAGGAAAATCAGCATTGATAGGTTCAGGACATGCAGTTGTGATTAAGTCAGTACACTTATTCACACAGGATGTATTGACATAATCATCATCATGCCCATTATGATTAACAGGTTCCACACTGGGTGTAGTGGAAGCTTTTGAGTCCTCTTCACTGTTTGAATCCATGAGATCATCAAAGTTTAACTCTCCTGAAACTGATTCAGGAACAGCTTTGGTGGAAGCATTCTTGGACTCTTCAAAGGTGACATTGATAGATTCATCTATCACCTTTCTTTTGTTGTTGTACACTCTGTAGGCTTTGGAGATAGCAGAGTAGCCAACAAACACACCTTCATCAGCTTTTGGTTCAAACTTTTCCAGTTGGTCCCTTTAATTCAGAATGAAGCAGGGGCAACCAAACACATGAAAGTAACTGACATTTGGTTTCCTCCCTTTGAGCAGCTCATAAGGAGTCTTGTTGAACCTTTTTACCACTAAGGATCTGTTTTGGGTGAAGCAGGCAGTGTTAACAGCTTCAGCCCAGAATGATGAAGGTAAACCAGATGCACACAGCATGGTTCTCGCAGCTTCAATAAGAGTTCTGTTTCTCCTTTCAGCAACTCCATTTTGTTGTGGAGTTCTTACAGCTGAAAAATTTTGAGTGATTCCTTTCTCTTCACAGAAGTCCTCAAGAGTACTTTTTCTGAATTCAGTACCATGATCACTTCTAAGCTGCTTCACTTGGGCAGAGTTCAGCATTTCCATATTTTTCACAAATCCAATAATTTCTCTAGCAGCCTCTCCTTTGCTCTTCAAGAAGATAACCCATGTGTACCTGGAGAACTCATCGACCATTACTAGAGTGTATCTTCTTCCTCCTAGACTTGGGACATTAACAGGTCCAAACAAGTCCATATGGATTAAGAAGAGAGGAGTATCAATAGAAAGTTATGTTTGGATTTAAATGATGATTTCCTCTGCTTGCCTTTCTCACAAACTGTGCATAGTTTATCCTTAACAAAGGTCATAGAAGGCAAACCTGTCACCAACCCTTTCTTACAGAGTTTGTTGATGTTCTTGAACTTCAGGTGTGACAGCGTTTTGTGCCATAACCAGTTTAAGTCTGCATTTGTTCTTGTGAGAAAACAGGTTTCAGTTGTGGGATCAGCAGATTGCATGTCCACAACATATACACCTTTCTTTCGTTGAGCACACAGCACAACTTTGCCTTGGGAATCCAATATGTAACCCAGGTGCTCATCAAAGTTAACCTTATAGCCAGCATCACACAGTTGACTTATGCTAACAAGGTTATGTTTTAGCCCAACAACATAGGCTACTCTTTTAAACACTGCAGCACCAGCTTTAAGAGTTCCATAACCCTCAGTGAATCCCTGACATTGTCACCAAATGTGACTTTTGGCCCTTTTTTAGGCCTGAGATCACTCAGCAGGTCCTTACAACCTGTCATGTGCCCTGAGCAGCCACTGTCCAAGTACCAAACCTGGGATGGTTGTTTTTCCTGCAGAGTGACAAGAAGAATATTAGTCATTTTTAGGGGAACTCATCACAGAGATGAGTTCTCCTACTTCATCAACATTTGTTGATGGACTTGTGATGTTAACACTATGTTAGTGTATGGTGTGTAAAGATGACATTACTACTGCATCATGGCTGATTTCATAAAACACTTGAGGGTCACACCGATGAGCACAACTGAGCAGATGCAATTAAACTATTGAATAAATGATATTGGATATTGTTTATGACACGAAAAGATCATTGAGATTAAATTAATGTGTGATTAATTATATCTCAAAGTACGGGGACTAAAAGTGCAATATTAGATATTGTATTGATTTAATTGTCATTGGATGATAATTGAATAATTATCTAGTCTTTTATTTAGCATTGGATATTAAATAAAAGATGCATTTATTTGAATTAGTATTATCATCTATTATTAGATAATTGGATGGATAATTATAAACAAATAAATAAGAGATAATTATAAATAATTATCTGGTCATTTATATATTATTAGATAATATATAAAAGATTAATATTATTTAAAGGGTATATAATTATAGGGATAATTATATAAGGTTTAAATAATAAAGATAATTATTAAGATATATATTATATTATTATATTAGAGTTTGATTAAAACTAAAACTCTTAATAATATATATATATATATATATATATATATATATATATATATATATATATATATATATATATATATATATATATATATATATATATATATATATATATATATATAAACTTACGGTCAAAGATAGACATATGGATATATATACACAAACCAATAGGTTGTTTTGGTTGGTGAGATACACGTGATATATATCAATGTGTATATATATATATACAAGATCGCATACAGTGGGGGTGTGTGAAAAAGTCAAAAGCACCAACACACAATGTGTGTGTGGCTTTTGTGCGGCCGCAAATAAAATAAAACCAAAACAGTTTTGGTTTTCCCGTTCTTCGTATGTTTGATTGCATACCTGGCGCCGCTCGATCGTGTCATCACCAGTGGATACCGAGAGCATCCCATTCATGTATTCTTGTCAACGAATACAAAGGTACGGATTTTATTGCTTTCTCGTTTACTTATCTTATGTATACTTGATGATCCGTGTACGGAATTCGTAATTATAAAAAGCTTCCGTTGTGTGTTAATAGGATTAATGTTTTTTTTGTTTTTACGAAAAACTATACGAATTTCCAACAGTGGTATCAGAGCCACCTCAAGTAACATAATGATAGTATTATTCGTGTATTTATGTCCAATGTTATTAAAGTTTCGATTTTTAATAATTAAAAGTGTTTAAACGATCGAAATCAATAATTAAAACGTTTAAGGTTTTGATTTGGTTTGGAGAAAATCGACCAAAGGTTTTGGAAACCCCATGGTGATTCTCGGCCAACCTTGGAGTTTTACGGAACTCGGGATTTTGAATCCTTAGTTCGTTTTATTTAGTTGATGTTTGATTGTTTAAAAGTGTTTAATTGATTAAAGTCGAAAACTAAACGTTTCGGTTCGCAAAATCAAACCTAGAGATTTCGGCCATGGGTTGAGAACCATGACCTCTCGGTTGTGATGTGGTAACCGAGGTGATGGATTATTTGTTTCCGTCATGACGTTAAATTCACGGTTAAACTCGAACGATTAAATTAAATGCGTTAAAATCGAATCAATAAATCAAAAGTGTTTGGTTATTAATATTTAGACATTTGTGACAAAATATATGTAAATATGTTTTTGGTTTTACAAAATTAAAGTGGAGACTTTATTAGTTTTTTTTTTATAAAATTCGCAAATCGGTTTTAAATATTATTCAATTCGATAATTAAACGATTAATTGGAATATGGAAATCGAAATAATCAAAGTGAGTTGATTAAAGGCTTCGATTAATTTTAGCCGTCAAAGGGTTTAACACCCTACTTGTTTTCGGTTCATATGGGTTATTGAACACGAGTATGAGTCGGTTAACTAAGTTGGTTCTTTTCCGTTTTCCGGTAATTCGTCGTTTAAATTAAATCGGTTTTAATTAAAAGTTAAGTTTTAATGTTGAAATTAAAATTAATGGTAATTTTAATTTATAAACTAGATTTAATTTATGCATTTAATATTTAGTTCCATAAAATGCATTACTAAATTAAAGAGAGTTTAATTTAAAGGATTCTATTTTCAAATTGATGAAATCGTGACTTTGAGTTTCATGCTCGGTCATGGTTTAATGTTTTGAGATTTGCTCTCGACATTAACGTTTTTGGTAGAAATAGTTTAAAACCATAAAGGAAAGTTTTTGGTGTTATTTAAAGGTGGTCAATTTTCTTTAAATATTTTAAAAGACATATTTTATTGGTAAAATTGTTTATTTAGAAAATTGACATTCTAAATAAAGTTTATTTAATTCTGGAAAGGTGTTTCTATTGAATAATAGTTAATTGATAATTATTTAAAGGAAGTATAAATTATTTATCAATATTATTTGAAAATAATAACTATATTTATTAAAGGCTGTTTAATAAAAAGTTTCTTAAAATAGTAAGTTTAAGTTTCAAAGGTGTTTGAATTGTTAATTAAATATTTTAAGAAAAGTGTAGTTTAGAATGTGAAGACCTTCCCTTACGGGGCAGTCCTCAGAGTCTAGGTCCCACATCATGCAACACGATATCAATCGTAACTAAGATAGAGTAATTTAAGTTGCGGAATTTCATATTACAAGTACAAACATTAGGATAAGTTTAATACAATTTTAGTTCAGATTACAACTTTTAAAATAAACTAATAAAGGGCACAAGACTATTCTAATTCATGTCATCATACATTCAAATCAAATCTACCCAGACCACCACAATTTTCATCTGCCAATCAGTACCGAAGGTTGTTGAGTAGTGGTCTATAGAAAACTTCAATCTTGATCTTGTAAGACCTA
The DNA here is from genome assembly GCA_020465985.1 of Centrapalus pauciflorus. Lineage (NCBI taxonomy): Eukaryota > Viridiplantae > Streptophyta > Magnoliopsida > Asterales > Asteraceae > Centrapalus > Centrapalus pauciflorus. Next base: position 35,103 of record JAANYP010003379.1, on the reverse strand, counting down.
AGAACTAGGTCCTGCAGGTGACTTTCTTTTATCTTTTCCTGTAAAATATTAAACAACAACTGGTAAGCAAGGCTTAGTGAGAATATAGATTTTCAGATTCACATGCATTAATCAAGCGGATCATGGGTCAAAGCGTGATATGTCTGGACTGCCGCTACAGCCACTCAATGATTGAGACATAGAACTCAGGGAATCGGATGATGTTCAGCCCACGCTCACGCTTTTAGTGGAAGCTATCCACTCATGCTGGGCTAGCTACCAGCGGTCTTCATGGGGAAACATCGGAATATCAATACCAAGTTCAATAGAACTGGTGACATAGCTAGGTCTAGAACAATAGACCGATAAAGCTAATTATTCTAAGCTGAATCAATATGTCAAATGATGCGATCAATAAAGAAAGCATAGTGATCAAAGTCATGATAGCAATAACATATGAAATGAACTATAAGTACAATGTCATGTGAAATGATAAGTCAAATTAGCTATCATGATCCACAGGGCATCACCGAACCATGGTGTGCACAGGTCACAATCCAGCTGAGCATTCATGAATGTCAAATAAACTGTCATCAACAATATATCTCAATCGGAAGTCTAGCATGAAAAACTGAATATCTATAACTCACAGTTTCTGTAGTCTTTATCAAGCAGATTTATAATCCACCACCTGGGTTATCCCAGGATTAATCTTTAATCTTTCTGAACTCTGGCTTTGCCCTTTTCAATCTTTAATTCTGTAATTCTTTAACTCTTTGTTCAGAATTTATCTGAACCTGTCCAGAATAATATTACATCATTGTCAATTTCATAATCTTTTGACTTTAAAGTCTTCATATTCTTAATTTTCATCTGATTCTGACTGATACTTCTTTATTCTTCCATCTTGGATTAATGATTCTTGTGTTTAAAGAATATCAAAATATATATATACAAATTCGGACCAACCCCCATCCGGATTCGGATCTAAGGATCATCCGAATTTGGATCAGATCCGAAATGCACAGAAAATTGGGGAACTCGCCGAGTAAGCTCGGTGAACTCGCCGAGTTCATGCCCGAAGTACGGACCCTAAACCGGATTTCGGACCATCCGAATTATGTTGACCCATCCGAATTCGGGTCCATCCGAGATCGGTTCTAATTTAATTTCGGTCCAAATCTAATTTCGGTTTTCATCCGAATTCGGGTCCCAACCGAATTCGGATCCGATACTTATGAATTTTTGAAGAATGTTCAAGCTGTTCTTGGGAACTCGCCGAGTTCCCCTATGAACTCGCCGAGTTCACTTGCAGATATGCAAGTCGCAACTTACGGGTTTTATCAAAAATTCATCAATCGACAATTATACTAACATGCAATTAAATCCAACGTTATATTATCAATTTTGGGGTGTTTCTACACTATTTTCCCTATCTCTAACACATTAAATCGTCCAGATTTGTCCAAAATATTGAAATTTTCTCAAGAACACAAAAGTTTATAAAAACTCAGATTTTTGATCTTTTTGGACGATTTAAGCTACGATTTCTGTTTCTAAATCATTTATGGGTTTCATTACATGATTTCTAACCAATATTTCAAGCATGCAACATAATTTCTACAGATTTTAAATCCGAATTTGATGCATTTTAAACTCTTAAAATACAAAATAAAAACTTAGAATTAATTGTATTACCTTAATATTCTTCTGATTCTTGATAATCTCAGTTAGTCTCACGATTTCCTCTTCAAATCTTGAAGTTCTAGCAGATTTTTAGAGATTTTAGAGAGAGAGAGATTGAGAGAATTTGAGTGTTGTAAGATGATGAAGATGAAGAAATAAAGACTTATGGTCTTTTATTTCTAAACTTTCGAATATTGACACATTTGGTCCCTCCACATCTAATTTTCATTCAAATACTGATTTATCTTCATTTTATCATCACTAACTTTATGTATCTTAATTAAATATTTTCATTACTTAATTAAAAATTACAATACAAATAATGTTATAAAATTACATTATTAAATCCAAAAGCAGAAAATAAAGTAAAGTCAAAAGCTAGGTTGTTACAGAATGGGCTCCACCACGCATAAACTTCGTCCCCGAAGTTAGCTATGTTCGAACAGACTTGGATACGTTGCTTTCATGACATCTTTTGATTCCCAAGTCTGATGCGAACCCTTGTGGTGTTTCCACTGGACGAGCACCATCTGTATCTCTTTATTACGAAGCTTTTTGGTCTTCGAGTCCAGAATGCATTCCGGCTCTTCAACCACTCGAAGCTTCTCATCAATTTGCACATTAACGTGTGGTATCTGAACTTCTCTTTCATCAGCTAGACTCTTTCGTAGATGACTAACATGGAATACAGGATGTATTCCAGCTAAGTCAGTTGGCAGTTCAAGACGATAAGATTGATTTCCTATCTTTTCAACAATCTTGAACGGGCCAATGAATCTCGGAGCTAGCTTGTTCCTCTTTATGAACCGAACCACATTTTTCATTGGGGATACCTTCAACATCACCCAATCGTTAACTGCAAAACTGATCGATCTGTGACGATTATCATAATACGACTTCTGCCTGCTTTGAGCTTCAAGGATGTTCCTTCTGACAAGCTGAATCTTATCATGAGTCAACTGTAGAAGGGCAGGACCTGCTAAAGGCGATTCACCTGTTTCGCGCCAACAGGTGGGAGTTCTGCACTTTCGTCCATATAAAGCTTCAAAAGGAGCCATCTTAATCGTGGAATGATAACTGTTATTGTATGAGAATTCGACCAAGGGTAAATGGTCATCCCAGTTACCACCCAGATCAAGAACGCAGGCACGGAGCATATCTTCCAGAGTTAGGATAGTGCGTTCACTTTGGCCATCTGCATTAGGGTGATAAGCTGTACTCATTGAGATTCGAGTACCCAACCCGTCTTGCAGTGCTTTCCAAAATCTCGAAGTGAAACGACTATCACGATCAGAGACGATAGATTTTGGCACACCGTGACGTGAAATAACTTCGGTGATGTACATCTGTGCCAATCTATCAAGGGAGTATGTCTCTTTCATCGGTATGAAATGTGCTGACTTCGTTAATCGATCCACGACTACCCAGATGGAGTCGTGTTGTCTCTTGGTCTTTGGCAATTTTGTGACAAAGTCCATGGTTATATGCTCCCACTTCCACTCAGGAACTGGCAGTGGTTGCATATCCCTGAAGGGCTTCTGGTGTTCTGCCTTAACCATTTGACATACTATGCAGCTTTCAACGAATTGACCGATGTCTTTCTTCATTCCTGGCCACCAATAATCCGCTTTCAGATCGAAATACATCTTCGAGCTGCCAGGATGAATGGATAACTTGGACTGATGGGTTTCAGATAGAAGAGTGTTGCGGATTGAACCATATTTAGGAATCCAGATTCGGTTTCCCTTGAGACATTGAAGTCCCAAATGATTCATAGACAGAAATTGAAGTTGCCCTTTGAGATTTTCAAAACAGATGTTCTCTTCTTTCAAGGCTTCGGCTTGAGCAGATTTAATATCTTCAATGAGATCAGAAGAGAATACAATTGGGGTCAGGGCATAGCAACACTTTTCCGGATAGACTTTTCTACTCAATGCATCCGCGACCACATTGGCTTTGCCGGGATGATATAGGATCTCGCAATCATAGTCCTTGATAAGCTCCAAGGACCGGCGCTGTTTCATGTTCAGATCCTTTTGAGTAAATAGATGTTTGAGACTTTTATGATCGGTGTAAAGCTGACACCGAGTCCCATAAAGATAATGCCGCCAAATTTTTAATGCAAAGGTAACGGCAGCCAACTCAAGATCATGAGTTGGTGCACTTTTCTCGTAATCCTTCAATTGCCTTGAAGCGTAGGCAATGACTTTTCCCCTTTGCATGAGGACACAACCTAAACCAGTACCAGATGCATCGCTATAAACGACGAAGTCATCATTGCCCTCTGGTAAGGCTAGGATTGGCGCTTGAATGAGTTTCTGCTTCAGAGTTTCAAATGCCTCTTGCTGTTTATCAGCCCATACGAAAGGTGTATTCTTTCGTGTTAGCATCGTAAGTGGCACAGCAATCTTCGAAAAGTCCTTAATGAATCGCCGGTAGTAACCAGCCAATCCAAGGAAACTTCTGATTTCGGAGGCATTGCGAGGCGTTTGCCATTTTTGAACGGCCTCGACTTTGCATGGATCAACAGAGATGCCTTCGCCAGATACAACATGGCCAAGGAATTGAATCTATAAAGAAATCAGAACAGAATTCAAGTTTTGAAACAATGAACGCTTTAAGAAATAACTCGAGACAATGTAAGATTTTTACCTGTCTGAGCCAAAACTCGCATTTTGAGAATTTTGCATAGAGTCTTTCATTTCTCAATAACTCTAGCAATTGACGTAGATGAACAATATGATCAGCCTCCGTTTTGGAGTAAATCAGAATATCGTCTATGAATACGATAACTGACTTATCCAGCATTGGTCTGCACACTCGATTCATGAGGTCCATGAACGCCGCTGGTGCATTCGTTAATCCGAAAGGCATTACGAGAAATTCGTAATGACCATATCTTGTTCGGAAGGCTGTCTTTGGAATATCCTCCTCTTTAACTTTTAGCTGATGATACCCAGAACGAAGATCGATTTTTGAGAAATAGCTGGCTCCTTGTAGCTGATCAAATAGATCATCAATTCTGGGCAGAGGATATTTATTTTTAATTGTGACTTTGTTCAACTCACGATAGTCAATGCACATTCGGAGAGTTCCGTCTTTCTTCTTTACGAACAAGACAGGTGCACCCCACGGAGATGAACTCGGTCGGATAAATCCCTTCTCTAACAGATCTTGCAATTGCTTTGACATTTCCTGCATTTCTGCAGGCGCAAGTCTGTAGGGAGCTTTAGCGATGGGAGCCGCACCAGGAACTAAGTCAATCCCGAATTCAACTTGTCGTTCCGGTGGCACTCCAGAAATGTCATCAGGGAATACGTCTGGGAACTCACAGACGATCGGAATATCATACACTGATTTCTTGTTGGCTTCCGGGGTGGATTCAGACGAGACATAACAAAGATAAGATTCGTGACCCTTAGAAAGATATTTACGCGCTTTCTCAACCGATATAAAACAATGAGCACCTTTACGCTTGTCGCCTTTAATCTCTAACACTCGGCCGTCTGAAGTCTTGATTCGGATGATTCGGCGGTTGCAGACAATAGTAGCCTCGTTGTTCGTTAACCAATCCATGCCGATGATAACGTCGAACTCTTTTAGCGGTATCGGGATAAGATCGAGGTTAAATACAACGTGATTAACGAGTAATGTGCAATTTCGATAAACGGAATCAGCCACAACGTAATTGTTACTGGCTGTCTCTATGTCAAGTATAACAGGAAGCTTTGAAGGAAACATAGATAATCTTTGCGCAAAAGTAGTCGAGATGTATGAACGGCTTGCACCGGAGTCGAATAGCACACGTGCAGGTATTGAGTTTAATAAAAACGTACCGGTAACCACATCCGGGGTTTCTTTCGCTTCCTCCGCCGTTATTTGGAAGGCGCGGGTCCTAACAGTTGGAGTTGCAGCTGAGCTTTTCATTGTAGAACCTCCAGCTGATGATTGTGATTGACCTCGTTGTCCACTGTGGCACTGATACATGAAGTGACCACGCTTTCCGCATTTAGCACAACCAAGACCTCGTTGGGGGCACTCTTCTCTGCTATGGCCGATTCTGCTACACACATAACACGTGACATCGTCTGGATTACACAATCCCATATGCGATTTTCTGCATCTCTTGCAGAATCGTGGCTCATTTGTAAGCGAGTAAGCTTGAGCTTTCTGTGGCGAGCTGTACTGTTGAGACTGTTGGGGTTGCTGAGTCTGAGATTTATTCGGCTTGAAGAATCTGCCAAATCGCTGCTTCTTTGGAGGAGATGGACAAGTCGGGTTCATTGATGGAGCGTAGAGTTGATCGCCGTACTCTAAATATCCTCTCTCAATCTGCCTTGCCGCTTCAACCATTTCAAGATACGAGTTGTACTTTATTGCGCTCATTGGGTGTCGATATTTCGGGTTAAGTCCTCCACGAAATCGGTTCATCTTCCTCTCTTCCGTAGCTACCTGATATGAAGAATATCCACAGAGCCGTGAAAATTCGTGCTCGTACTCGTCTACAGTCTTGGTGCCTTGGGTTAACTGCATCAGTTGAACTTCCATCTTGTCTTGTTGGTCAGCTATCAATACTTCGCGTTGAACATTTCAAGAAACTGTTCCCATCCTAACAGTCTGTACATCCTATCTCAGTTCAAACCACCTAGATGATTGATACATATGTATTGCTTCAGTTTGAGACCAAGTATACTCACGTAATACTTGATTCACTCAAACTATGGGCTCTGATACCATCCTGTGAAGACCTTCCCTTACGGGGCAGTCCTCAGAGTCTAGGTCCCACATCATGCAACACGATATCAATCGTAACTAAGATAGAGTAATTTAAGTTGCGGAATTTCAGATTACAAGTACAAACATTAGGATAAGTTTAATACAATTTTAGTTCAGATTACAACTTTTAAAATAAACTAATAAAGGGCACAAGACTATTCTAATTCATGTCATCATACATTCAAATCAAATCTACCCAGACCACCACAATTTTCATCTGCCAATCAGTACCGAAGGTTGTTGAGTAGTGGTCTATAGAAAACTTCAATCTTGATCTTGTAAGACCTAAGAACTAGGTCCTGCAGGTGACTTTCCTTTATCTTTTCCTGTAAAATATTAAACAACAACTGGTAAGCAAGGCTTAGTGAGAATATAGATTTTCAGATTCACATGCATTAATCAAGCGGATCATGGGTCAAAGCGTGATATGTCTGGACTGCCGCTACAGCCACTCAATGATTGAGACATAGAACTCAGGGAATCGGATGATGTTCAGCCCACGCTCACGCTTTTAGTGGAAGCTATCCACTCATGCTGGGCTAGCTACCAGCGGTCTTCATGGGGGAACATCGGAATATCAATACCAAGTTCAATAGAACTGGTGACATAGCTAGGTCTAGAATAATAGACCGAAAAGGCTAGTTATTCTAAGCTGAATCAATATGTCAAATGATGTGATCAATAAAGAAAGCATAGTGATCAAAGTCATGATAGCAATAACATATGAAATGAACTATAAGTACAATGTCATGTGAAATGATAAGTCAAATTAGTTATCATGATCCACAGGGCATCACCGAACCATGGTGTGCACAGGTCACAATCCAGCTGAGCATTCATGAATGTCAAATAAACTGTCATCAACAATATATCTCAATCGGAAGTCTAGCATGAAAAACTGAATATCTATAACTCACAGTTTCTGTAGTCTTTATCAAGCAGATTTATAATCCACCACCTGGGTTATCCCAGGATTAATCTTTAATCTTTCTGAACTCTGGCTTTGCCCTTTTCAATCTTTAATTCTGTAATTCTTTAACTCTTTGTTCAGAATTTATCTGAACCTGTCCAGAATAATATTACATCATTGTCAATTTCATAATCTTTTGACTTTAAAGTCTTCATATTCTTATTTTCATCTGATTCTGACTGATACTTCTTTATTCTTCCATCTTGGATTAATGATTCTTGTGTTTAAAGAATATCAAAATATATATATACAAATTCGGACCAACCCCCATCCGGATTCGGATCTAAGGATCATCCGAATTTGGATCAGATCCGAAATGCACAGAAAATTGGGGAACTCGCCGAGTAAGCTCGGTGAACTCGCCGAGTTCATGCCCGAAGTACGGACCCTAAACCGGATTTCGGACCATCCGAATTATGTTGACCCATCCGAATTCGGGTCCATCCGAGATCGGTTCTAATTTAATTTCGGTCCAAATCTAATTTCGGTTTTCATCCGAATTCGGGTCCCAACCGAATTCGGATCCGATACTTATGAATTTTTGAAGAATGTTCAAGCTGTTCTTGGGAACTCGCCGAGTTCCCCTATGAACTCGCCGAGTTCACTTGCAGATATGCAAGTCGCAACTTACGGGTTTTATCAAAAATTCATCAATCGTCAATTATACTAACATGCAATTAAATCCAACGTTATATTATCAATTTTGGGGTGTTTCTACACTATTTTCCCTATCTCTAACACATTAAATCGTCCAGATTTGTCCAAAATATTGAAATTTTCTCAAGAACACAAAAGTTTATAAAAACTCAGATTTTTGATCTTTTTGGACGATTTAAGCTACGATTTCTGTTTCTAAATCATTTATGGGTTTCATTACATGATTTCTAACCAATATTTCAAGCATGCAACATAATTTCTACAGATTTTAAATCCGAATTTGATGCATTTTAAACTCTTAAAATACAAAATAAAAACTTAGAATTAATTGTATTACCTTAATATTCTTCTGATTCTTGATAATCTCAGTTAGTCTCACGATTTCCTCTTCAAATCTTGAAGTTCTAGCAGATTTTTAGAGATTTTAGAGAGAGAGAGATTGAGAGAATTTGAGTGTTGTAAGATGATGAAGATGAAGAAATAAAGACTTATGGTCTTTTATTTCTAAACTTTCGAATATTGACACATTTGGTCCCTCCACATCTAATTTTCATTCAAATACTGATTTATCTTCATTTTATCATCACTAACTTTATGTATCTTAATTAAATATTTTCATTACTTAATTAAAAATTACAATACAAATAATGTTATAAAATTACATTATTAAATCCAAAAGCAGAAAATAAAGTAAAGTCAAAAGCTAGGTTGTTACAGAATGGGCTCCACCACGCATAAACTTCGTCCCCGAAGTTAGCTATGTTCGAACAGACTTGGATACGTTGCTTTCATGACATCTTTTGATTCCCAAGTCTGATGCGAACCCTTGTGGTGTTTCCACTGGACGAGCACCATCTGTATCTCTTTATTACGAAGCTTTTTGGTCTTCGAGTCCAGAATGCATTCCGGCTCTTCAACCACTCGAAGCTTCTCATCAATTTGCACATTAACGTGTGGTATCTGAACTTCTCTTTCATCAGCTAGACTCTTTCGTAGATGACTAACATGGAATACAGGATGTATTCCAGCTAAGTCAGTTGGCAGTTCAAGACGATAAGATTGATTTCCTATCTTTTCAACAATCTTGAACGGGCCAATGAATCTCGGAGCTAGCTTGTTCCTCTTTATGAACCGAACCACATTTTTCATTGGGGATACCTTCAACATCACCCAATCGTTAACTGCAAAACTGATCGATCTGTGACGATTATCATAATACGACTTCTGCCTGCTTTGAGCTTCAAGGATGTTCCTTCTGACAAGCTGAATCTTATCATGAGTCAACTGTAGAAGGGCAGGACCTGCTAAAGGCGATTCACCTGTTTCGCGCCAACAGGTGGAGTTCTGCACTTTCGTCCATATAAAGCTTCAAAAGGAGCCATCTTAATCGTGGAATGATAACTGCTATTGTATGAGAATTCGACCAAGGGTAAATGGTCATCCCAGTTACCACCCAGATCAAGAACGCAGGCACGGAGCATATCTTCCAGAGTTAGGATAGTGCGTTCACTTTGGCCATCTGCATTAGGGTGATAAGCTGTACTCATTGAGATTCGAGTACCCAACCCGTCTTGCAGTGCTTTCCAAAATCTCGAAGTGAAACGACTATCACGATCAGAGACGATAGATTTTGGCACACCGTGACGTGAAATAACTTCGGTTTTGACCTAATTGGCGTAACAACCCAACTTTTAGCCCAAGTTAAATATCTGATTATCGATCCAATAATGTAATTTTATTACATTACTTTGAATTATAATTTAATTAAGTCATGAAATATTTAAATTGAATTATAATATTATGAAATATGATTAATAAATTATTAAGATAATTAAATAAAAGATATATAAGATACGAAAGTAATAGTGGGTTAAGTAGCAAACGTAACTAGTTGAAGTATATAAACGGAATTTAAGTTTAGAAAATCAGATCTCTCTCTCTCTCTAGACTCTCTCTCTAAAATTTTCTCTCTCTCTACTCTCTCTCTACATCTCTCTAAGTTTTCTCCCAAACCGACCGTCGGATCATCAAGATTTATACGTTATCGGGAAGATTACGAAGAGTACTACAAGATTATGGTGTTGCATGTATGATTACACACGAATCTGAGGTAAGAATTTACGTTTTAAGTTTTATATCTTTCGGTTTTTAAGTTATAAATTCGAATTTAGTATTTTTATGAGTTTAAGCAAGAATAATTTGAGATTTAATTAGAATGAGTATAATATAAACGAATCTAGGCTTAATATTTAGTATATATATGAGTTTAGGCTTGAAAATATGAGATTTAAGGCTATAGATAATGAACAAATTCGAAATATCAAGAACAAACTCGAGAATACAAAGAACAAACTCGATTTTAATGTTAGATTCGAATTGGGTTTCGAATCTAGCTTTGGCATTCGATTCTAACCCCTAAACTCGAAGTGTATTCGAAACTAATACAAGGATTTCGAATCTGCTATAGAATCGAGATGCAGCTTCGAATTTGATCCATAGGTTCGAATCTGATGTTAGATTCGAAGGGTATTTCGAATCTAACACATAGCCTTCGATTCTAACTTATATTGTGACAAGGATTCGAGTTTAATTTCCTACAGGCTTCGAATCTATTTCTTAGATTCGAATGTGTTCAAATCTAATACATAAAGGCTTCAATTTAATTGGTAAACTTGAAACCCACTCCTTAAGCTTGAATATATTAAATGAATTCGTATACAATACATAAAATATCAATGAATGCTTTTAGGATTAACTATATATATATATATATATATATATATATATCCAAAGATCCATGAAGAATTTAAAGAAAGATTTTGATAAGATTGATGAGCATATAATCAAGATATGAGACGTTGAGATTAAAAGACCAAACTAACGAATCTCGAGCTTATTAAACGAATGAACATTGAATTTATTATTCAAATGATTCTGAGGCTAATAAATATCAATAATGATATGATTAACAGATTGTGAGCAACAGAGCCAGAGCCAGAATCTAAAAGAGCACAAATAGCCAGTAACTGTGAGTTGTAGATTTCATTTTAACTGCATATTATGTGAATTGAGACTTTTGTTGCATGAATCTGATTTATTGATATTCTGATCTTGAGCTTATTGAAATATTGTCATAGTATATTTACTATGATTTGTTGAGCTGAGTATTTCTTCTTCTAGATTCGATTCTTTGACGAGTCACTTGATTGTTAAGCTTAACACCATCACTATTGCTCAGTGTTGGGTTAATGTTAGGCTTATGATGTGCTGATTTACGTGATGAAAGCACAGAGGGTAGCTAGAGCTGAGCATTCCGATGATATCCATATAGAGCTTTTACTGGTAGCTAGCCCAGTACGTGGCTGATCCCCACTAATGATGCGTGTGTATGGATTATCATCATCCGAGCATTCCTTATGAATTTGTCTAAAAGTCTCAAGAGCAACAACAGTTTTATAACTGGGAGCTGAGCAAAAGTCGCGCATCAAAAGAGCATTAATTGGCCAATGACCCTTCGAGATTGAGCTGTGCATGAGCCTAGTGCAGTGCATATAGAGCTGAGCCGTGCATGAGCCGAGTGCAGTGCATGTGCTTCCGTGTTCATAATTTGCATGTTAAATGTGAAATTCTACATTCTCACTAAGCAAATAAGCTTACCCGTTGTTGCATTATTTTTCAGGTAAAGGCAAAGGATTGGCTGGACCTAGTACATAGGTCAGGAATTTGAAAGAGCTTGAAGTGCATTAGAACCTGTTCCAATACCTTGGTACTTGATTGAAGATTTAGCTTTGGGGATTGGGCTAGTTTACATTTGTGCTTTGATGAAATAGTCTAGAAGTTTGTACCTTATACTTAGTCTTTTGTCTCTGTTTGTAATTAACTTTATTTCCGCAATTGTTAATTTTATCTTAGTTTCCTGATTGATATTGCATTGCGACTGGGCCTTGACTTGAGACCTTTGAGAAATCAGAGGGTCTCACAGGATGGTATCAGAGCAATAGTTTGAGTGAATCATTGTATTACGTGTAATACATGATCTCAAACTTGTGCAATGCTATAATATCAATCATGATAGGATGGCTTGAACTAAGATAGGTTTCAGAGACTAGTAGGACGAGACATGAAAGGGTACAATGTGCTAGGCTAATGATCTAAATGTTTAGTGATTTGAATTTCAGAGCTATGTCAGGAGAAGGTGGACCATCAGGTGGCATGACCCCAGAGCAAGTCCTGGAAATGATGCAACAACTAATAACCCAGAATAATGAGCAACAAAACAAGTTTATGCTAGAGCAAATTGAATCAATAAAGAAAATTGAAAAGAGAAATAAACATAAAAAGAAGCAAACTGAACAGTCGAGCGAATCGGAATCTGATAATGAGCATGTCAATAAACGAGTTGTGCAGCCAAAAGGCTGTAGATTTAAAGATTTCAAAGCGAGTGGTGCTATGACGTTTGAAGGCACAGTAAATCCAATACAAGCGTTAGATTGGATAAGTCATACTGAAGAGATCTTCAGTATCTCAGAATGTCTGGACAGCAACAGAGTTAAGTTTGCTACAGCACTGTTCGTTGGAGCTGCTAGAGCCTGGTGGAAAACACAAAGGAGCATCTATGGTGAGGAAACAATTACGACATTGGATTGGGAGCAGTTCTTAGAAATGTTCAACGCCAAATACTGTCCAACGGATAAACAAGACGAACTCGAGATGCAGTTGATGCAATTGAAACAAGGAACTAAGACCGTTGATGAATACGAGCATGAGTTCTCGAGACTTTGCGGCTACTCGTCATATCAAGTAGCAACGGAAGAGCGTAAGATAAACCGATTCAGACTGGGTCTGAATCCAACATATAGAAGACAAATGAGCAGCATAAAGTTCACGACGTATCTCAGTATAGTGGAAGCAGCAAGAATGGTGGAGCGGGAATTCACAGATTCGAGTTGTGAACCGGTTATGATGGCTATAAATCCTACATGTCCATCTCCACCTAAGAAACAGAAGTCTAGTAGATTCTTCGGTTCATCCAAGTCTAGTCAGCAGCAGTCGCAAGCATCTTCTACACCTCAGAAGACTAGAGTTTATTCCATACAGTCAGGAGCGCGACCGTGTAAACGCTGTAACAAATTTCATAGCGGACGCTGCAACCCTAGTGATGTGACGTGTTACACTTGTAACCGGATTGGACATGGAAGCGACGAGTGCCCAGAAAGAAGCGATGTATGCTACAACTGTGGTGAGCGTGGACATTATGCCAAACATTGCCCGAATACACGCGTGCTTAATAATCCTGAACAACCCGTTGGCAGAGCAATTCAACAGAGTACTACAATGATACCTACAGCAAAGGCGCGAGCTTTCCATATTACTGCTGAGGATGCCGAGGAGACACCAGAGACGCCAAAAGACCACAATGGTAACTGATACTAAGTTCATTATATGCTAAAATGATTTAATTCCTTTACCATATGAATTTCAATTCTAAAATAAGTAGTGAGTTAACTGTACAACCCTGTCATCGATAATGAATAATGCGGATGACATATGGGTTGTATCAGTTGAAGTTACGATATAAATACATATCCAATCAGAAGTTATACCTATAGACAATATATGTATTGTAATCTGAATCATGTATGATTCAAAACCCGAAAGAAATCTAAATATAATCCTAAACACAAGCTACTTCTTAAATCCTTGTAATCTGAAAGATTACAGCGTGTCTTATAATGAGACAGAGGTAGAAGTTGCTAATTAAATAAAACCTATTAAGAAGAGAATTATTGAAACAAGTGATTAAGCACTCAATGACAACTTGAGTGAGAATCAAAGAAGTCAGAGGCACAAAGCGAGAGTAATAAAGAAATAGATTGAGATTTTTGTAAAACCAAGCGATTGGTCATGAGTGGCCAAGGAAATGCCCATATATATGCCAAAATAAATGTAAGAATGGATTCTCACTATGTTGACGCGAGACTAGTGAGATATCTAATATGGAATTCCTATTCCATCTAAATGCAAATAAAATGAAAAGCTTCTGTTAAAAGAATAAAGTAATTTTGAATTCAGAGATTCATCAATGAGAAGTCAAAATAAAAGTCTACACATATAATTAAACAGAACCAAAAGCTATTGCTTTGTCGAAGCTTGCACAGTGAACTAATAGAGGAAGGCGATGACGATGAAGTAGAAGATGATATAACTAGTCGTGGAGACGGTTTTGGAACTCTGGTAGCTCGAGACCTGACTTCAATAATACAATCTGCCGTCATGTCTAACGAATCACACCGAGAAAGCCTAAGTAAATGGTTAATTTCTATCAAATCATTTCGTTGGAATTCGATTCTGAATAACATTTATTTTCCATGTCGCTAATGTTCTTATTCGCTGGAAGATTCTAAAGCGTATGATCTCTTCAAGTTCGGGATCATATTTGACTTGTTTGAAATATCAATCAACCGCTGAAGCCGTTGCGAAGAAGATGAGGACGATTGTAACTCCAAATTTTGATTCTTTATTCGAACTCCTGCTTTGTTCGGCGAGCTTTAAGATGCAGTATTTCAATATTTTGCCTTAATCTCTCATTTTCGGCTTCTAAACACTCGATCTTCTTGGAGGATTTTGCTTCTCGAGAGACTACTTACATAAAAGATTTAGCGGATATGGCAGCGCAATTTGAGACCAAAGTAGTTGAGGTGGAGTAGTTACACGAAGAGTTGATTCCGGATATTGCGCCGGAAGATTGATTCCATTTGTTGTCAGAACAAAGAAAATCATAAGTCTGCATAGCAAGTCAGCACAAGTCAGAAAATCAGCTAAGCGATTGATGAGTGAAACATCATCAATGAAAGAAACATAAAATACAGAAATATCAGACTCCCGAAAAGCTCTGTATCTATTTCAAGAGCAAATCAGAAGAGACATGAGTTAACTAAAATATAGAGATAATAGCTGAATTGAATAAAATCTCAGAAGCCATAAAAATCTCTTATGAAATTGCATAAAGTTAGCCCATGAAGGTTTTGCAATAGTATAGAGGAGAGATTTAAAAGCCATAACTGACTCAAGATCAAATGAAAGATATATGAGCTAACTCATGTATTGAGTTGCTATTTGGATTGATTATGGCAAAAAGCATAAAGCTCATATAATACGAGTATGAATAATAATTCAGAATTTCTAAAATGATCAAACAAGTGAAATAATGAATCAAATATGAAGCTCAGAAGAGAAACTTGAGTTTCTTGTGCTTGAGAATTTCAAAGAAATAAAAAGATATGAAATACAGATGGTGCTCGTTCAGTGGAAACACCACAAAAGTTCGTATTAGTCTTGGGAATTAAGAGATATCATAAAAGCTATCTATCCAAGTCTGTTCGAACATATCTAACTTCGAGGACGAAGTTTGTGCGTGGTGGAGCCCATTCTGTAACAACCCAACTTTTAGCCCAAGTTAAATATCTGATTATCGATCCAATAATGTAATTTTATTACATTACTTTGAATTATAATTTAATTAAGTCATGAAATATTTAAATTGAATTATAATATTATGAAATATGATTAATAAATTATTAAGATAATTAAATAAAAGATATATAAGATACGAAAGTAATAGTGGGTTAAGTAGCAAACGTAACTAGTTGAAGTATATAAACGGAATTTAAGTTTAGAAAATCAGATCTCTCTCTCTCTCTAGACTCTCTCTCTAAAATTTTCTCTCTCTCTACTCTCTCTCTACATCTCTCTAAGTTTTCTCCCAAACCGACCGTCGGATCATCAAGATTTATACGTTATCGGGAAGATTACGAAGAGTACTACAAGATTATGGTGTTGCATGTATGATTACACACGAATCTGAGGTAAGAATTTACGTTTTAAGTTTTATATCTTTCGGTTTTTAAGTTATAAATTCGAATTTAGTATTTTTTATGAGTTTAAGCAAGAATAATTTGAGATTTAATTAGAATGAGTATAATATAAACGAATCTAGGCTTAATATTTAGTATATATATGAGTTTAGGCTTGAAAATATGAGATTTAAGGCTATAGATAATGAACAAATTCGAAATATCAAGAACAAACTCGAGAATACAAAGAACAAACTCGATTTTAATGTTAGATTCGAATTGGGTTTCGAATCTAGCCTTGGCATTCGATTCTAACCCCTAAACTCGAAGTGTATTCGAAACTAATACAAGGATTTCGAATCTGCTATAGAATCGAGATGCAGCTTCGAATTTGATCCATAGGTTCGAATCTGATGTTAGATTCGAAGGGTATTTCGAATCTAACACATAGCCTTCGATTCTAACTTATATTGTGACAAGGATTCGAGTTTAATTTCCTACAGGCTTCGAATCTATTTCTTAGATTCGAATGTGTTCAAATCTAATACATAAAGGCTTCAATTTAATTGGTAAACTTGAAACCCACTCCTTAAGCTTGAATATATTAAATGAATTCGTATACAATACATAAAATATCAATGAATGCTTTTAGGATTAACTATATATATATATATATATATATATATATATCCAAAGATCCATGAAGAATTTAAAGAAAGATTTTGATAAGATTGATGAGCATATAATCAAGATATGAGACGTTGAGATTAAAAGACCAAACTAACGAATCTCGAGCTTATTAAACGAATGAACATTGAATTTATTATTCAAATGATTCTGAGGCTAATAAATATCAATAATGATATGATTAACAGATTGTGAGCAACAGAGCCAGAGCCAGAATCTAAAAGAGCACAAATAGCCAGTAACTGTGAGTTGTAGATTTCATTTTAACTGCATATTATGTGAATTGAGACTTTTGTTGCATGAATCTGATTTATTGATATTCTGATCTTGAGCTTATTGAAATATTGTCATAGTATATTTACTATGATTTGTTGAGCTGAGTATTTCTTCTTCTAGATTCGATTCTTTGACGAGTCACTTGATTGTTAAGCTTAACTCCATCACTATTGCTCAGTGTTGGGTTAATGTTAGGCTTATGATGTGTTGATTTACGTGATGAAAGCACAGAGGGTAGCTAGAGCTGAGCATCCGATGATATCCATATAGAGCTTTTACTGGTAGCTAGCCCAGTACGTGGCTGATCCCCACTAATGATGCGTGTGTATGGATTTATCATCATCCGAGCATTCCTTATGAATTTGTCTAAAAGTCTCAAGAGCAACAACAGTTTTATAACTGGGAGCTGAGCAAAAGTCGCGCATCAAAAGAGCATTAATTGGCCAATGACCCTTCGAGATTGAGCTGTGCATGAGCCTAGTGCAGTGCATATAGAGCTGAGCCGTGCATGAGCCGAGTGCAGTGCATGTGCTTCCGTGTTCATAATTTGCATGTTAAATGTGAAATTCTACATTCTCACTAAGCAAATAAGCTTACCCGTTGTTGCATTATTTTTCAGGTAAAGGCAAAGGATTGGCTGGACCTAGTACATAGGTCAGGAATTTGAAAGAGCTTGAAGTGCATTAGAACCTGTTCCAATACCTTGGTACTTGATTGAAGATTTAGCTTTGGGGATTGGGCTAGTTTACATTTGTGCTTTGATGAAATAGTCTAGAAGTTTGTACCTTATACTTAGTCTTTTGTCTCTGTTTGTAATTAACTTTATTTCCGCAATTGTTAATTTTATCTTAGTTTCCTGATTGATATTGCATTGCGACTGGGCCTTGACTTGAGACCTTTGAGAAATCAGAGGGTCTCACAATTGGTTTGTCCGTATGGCTCTCGGAAACCAATTTAGTTTCGGCAAGGCTATGTCACCATGTGGTTGTATGTTTTATTTCTTTATGCTTTATTTATATCTGCGTGGTTGTGGTGACAAAGTAGATAAATAAAAGAAATCAAAACTACAATCATTTTTGATGAAAAATTAAAGTATTTAAAAGGAAGTTTAAATTGGAAACTTTAATTATCTTGTCAGGTGTTAGATATGACATTTTTATTAATTTAGTTTTTCAAATAAAAGGAGATTTATTTTAAAATGTCATATGATCAAAGAGTTGAAATTCTTAAAACTGGTACCTTAACTGGATTGTTTACCAGAATAGGTGGTGTCTAGGACAGTCTTGCTCGGGCTGTGGAAGTTCCAAAAGGTTTAGAACCGAAAGGATCCTGCCCGCAGACTAACCTGACTGGACACTAGTTCTTGATAAGAGACTGGTTATAAACCCAAATTAAAAATCTGACACAGCACACCGTCAATATAGTGGCACTCACGGTGACCGGTCGTCGTAAGTAGGTTCAGCCTTCGTTGGGTGCTTACGCCGCAAACTCGGAGAGCTGTGAGGTAAGCATTGCGGA
The DNA here is from genome assembly GCA_020465985.1 of Centrapalus pauciflorus. Classification (NCBI taxonomy): domain Eukaryota; kingdom Viridiplantae; phylum Streptophyta; class Magnoliopsida; order Asterales; family Asteraceae; genus Centrapalus; species Centrapalus pauciflorus. Next base: position 16,701 of record JAANYP010003379.1, on the reverse strand, counting down.
TCCTAAGTGAGACTTGGGCCAGTGACTTGCAGTTGTTATATGGTGTGTGTCAGTGGTGGTTCCTCAGTAAGACTGTTGCCCAAGGTGTGGATGAGATTAAACATGATCAATTTAAGAAATTGAAAATCTCATAAGATCTAAGAGTTGCAAAGGGGTTGTAATTGGTAATAAGTTGCCTGCTTGAGTAGCTTATTCATGTAGGTTCAGCCTCCGTTGGGTGCATGAATAAGTAAAATGGTTCTTAGGATTAATAAATCATTTTCTAAATTTTGGGTTATTGATTTATTAATGGTTAATCAAATACTGATTTTTGAAAAATTGTTTAAGATGGTTGAAAAAGACAGAAGTAGAAGCGGTTTAATAATAACAATGACAATAACAGTAATAACAACAATGATAACGTCAAAATCCTTTCCTCCTATTGAAAATCCTCCCTAAAAGCACAAAATTGCTACTTTGAGAACATTCAGGAAACGGAAAGCTCAAAATAAGCAATTCCTGATCTGGGAATAAGATCTGACTAATGTTCTGAGTACAGAGTGAAAGTCGTATGTTCTGGTAAGGGCACCAGGACTTGCTCCTGCAGAGACTGCTACAGTTGAGGAGAGAAATCTCCACAAGAAGCACTCTGAGGATTCGGTCAATGTTGCCTGTCTAATGCTAGCGACCATGACGTCTGAGCTGCGGACTAGCCTTATGGACGTCTCAGCTTGCCAGATGTATCGGCAGCTATAGGATATGTTCCAGACTCAGGCTCGGACTGAGAAAGATATACGACAAGGGCTCTGAGCTCCTGCAGAATGGCAGAAAGAACAACTGTTAGATCCCATACGCTGAAGATGAAAAGTTATCTGGATCATCTTAGCAGACTTGGGTTACCCGTGACACAGGACATGACCACGAATCTAATTCTCAATTCCTTATTGAAGGAATTTTAGCAATTTGTAATTTGTTACAACATGCACGGAGAAGATAATCAGTGGGCTGCATCGGATGCTATAGACTGCTGAGGGAGTGATTGAGGAGAGAATATAGGGAAAGAGACGGAAAGGAAAGTAAGTTTCCAAGCCGGAGGTTAAAGCTAACAAGTAGCTAAAACCTAGAACCAGAGAAGTCAAATTCAAGGATGACAAATTCTTTGAGTGCTAGGAAACTGGGCACTGGGAAAGGAATTGTCCCAAGTACTTGGAAACAGTCAAGGTTAACCGCATTGAGACTTCGTGTATCTGAATCAGTCACTTCTATTGTTCTTGGATATGTGATACCCAATTGAACAAAGTTTCATGCATAATGTCTGCAATGACTAAAATGAAGTGAAAAGAGATGACAGATTCAGTGGGAGCATAGAGACATCTTAGAGAATACTCTGCTGGACACTATTTTCATGTCATCAATAGTTTATCATGGTGTAGTATACAATTGATTGAATTTCTTGCAAGTATTTTTGGGATAAATAAAGAATTTTTGGAGTTAAAAATTTGTTGCATGAAATTCCCATTGTTTAAGATTACTAAACCATGAATATAGACTATTGATTCAAGTGGAACTTGAATAGTAACTTGTCAATGGAGAGTGGACAAGCTAGTAGTCATATTCAGATAAAAAGGGTTACCATGTTGTTGTGTAAATTGTTCAAGTGTTCAAATGCAGTTTCATTAAACTTGTTAATTCTTGAAAGTTAGTTCAAGAGATTATATGAGTTGGATAGTCATCTGTGATTATATAGAAACTAATAAAATGCAGAATTAAATGTAAAGGAGTTACATGGAGGTTAATTCACTTCACTTGTCAGAAATAATTAGACTTGAGAAGTCATAATTGTTTAGACAAGAAGTAATCGCATTTTATAAAATTACATGTGAAATGTATACAACTTGTGTGATGGTTAGTCAAGTAGTAGCCTTTGACTTGTTTAAACACTCGTCGGCAAGCTTGACGGAATACCACAACGAAATGTTGTAGATAACAAGGTTCTGGTGGTTATGGATACATATCACAAATTTTGAACACAATGGTATTAAAGATATCTTGTTAAGATATAGATAAACCGCATACTGTCTAAACATCTAAACGTATCACTAGTAGCATTTAATCTGAATTGCTAGAGCTCCTAAATTTTAATCCTGGTGTCCTTATGAGTGATTTACCAGTTCCTCTAAAGATAATGGATATAAATTTGTAAGGAGATTCAGAATGAGTCTGAATAATATTACAAGAAGTTGTAATAAAAGAACTAGTGTAATTTTTCAAAGATAAACGGTAATGGAAGTTAAGTCAGTTAACTAGAGAACACTCCCACTAAGATCATGTCTGAAATTAATATTTCGATAGATCGTGTTACCGTTACATTTTATAAAGGAACAGTAGCATTAAATTGATGGAAGTCATGTTGTGTTTATTGAGATAAAGGAGATCAACATGATATCTTTAATGTCGTTCTATTTTGCATGTTTTAGAAATCCAAGAATAAAATTGAAGTTATTCTAAAATTATTCCATAGCTACTTGTTGTCGTGGGAACCACAATGAGAATAAAAAGGCTACTGTGGTTTTTGGTTGATATTCATGGGTGATGAATATAGCAAAGGTTGGACCAAATTCACAGGTATTTGTTGCGAACAAATATTGGATTGACCCACCGATTGAGACCACTTTGTGGATCATAGTCATGAGTCGTCTCAAAAAGGTAATCCTTAGTACCTGAGATGTCTACGTACTTTAGTGCGGGTGCTGCTGTACATTTGGCCTAACCTAACGTCATCCGTAACTGGGTGATCATAACGGTTCGAGGCTGGTTGCAGTGGGAGTCGTGCTGGAGGCCTAGATAGTCAATATGGGATTTGCACCTTCTTTTAACTAAGAAGAGATATTTCTGGGCCCCTCGGCGATCGATACTGACAGAAATGCATGGCCATGCTCGGACAGAACTGATGTGTTCTAATCTGTCTGTTTCAGTTCAGTATGAGATCAGGGAGTCGAGAAACATAATCGTGTTTGCTATGGTTGATCTAATCCATGCCTAGCTTTCACATTGAAATATCACGATGCATGGGATATAACCTAAGTTTCTTTTTGGAAGGCTGTTTCAACAAGAATGCCCGAATGGGAGTCAGAGTTTTTATGACCTTGGTTGCTTAAAGTGTCTAGCCATGACCTCCTTTAGGCGCATGCTGCAGGACAGTATGTCGTCTTACACAAGTGGGAGTATGTTAGTGTATGGTGTGTAAAGATGACATTACTACTGCATCATGGCTGATTTCATAAAACACTTGAGGGTCACACCGATGAGCACAACTGAGCAGATGCAATTAAACTATTGAATAAATGATATTGGATATTGTTTATGACACGAAAAGATCATTGAGATTAAATTAATGTGTGATTAATTATATCTCAAAGTACGGGGATTAAAAGTGCAATATTAGATATTGTATTGATTTAATTGTCATTGGATGATAATTAACTAATTATCTAGTCTTTTATTTAGCATTGGATATTAAATAAAAGATGCATTTATTTGAATTAGTATTATCATCTATTATTAGATAATTGGATGGATAATTATAAACAAATAAATAAGAGATAATTATAAATAATTATCTGGTCATTTATATATTATTAGATAATATATAAAAGATTAATATTATTTAAAGGGTATATAATTATAGAGATAATTATATAAGGTTTAAATAATAAAGATATATATTAAGATATATATTATATTATTATATTAGAGTTTGATTAAAACTAAAACTCTTAATAATATATATATATATATATATATATATATAAAAACTTACGGTCAAAGATAGAGATATGGATATATATACACAAACCAATAGGTTGTTTTGGTTGGTGAGATACACGTGATATATATCAATGTGTATATATATATATATATACAAGATCGCATACAGTGGGGGTGTGTGAAAAAGTCAAAAGTACCAACACACAATGTGTGTGTGGCTTTTGTGCGGCCGCAAATAAAATAAAACCAAAACAGTTTTGGTTTTCCCGTTCTTCGTATGTTTGATTGCATACTTGGCGCCGCTCGATCGTGTCATCACCGGTGGATACCGAGAGCATCCCATTCATGTATTCTTGTCAACGAATACAAAGGTACGGATTTTATTGCTTTCTCGTTTACTTATCTTTTGTATACTTGATGATCCGTGTACGGAATTCGTAATTATAAAAAGCTTCCGTTGTGTGTTAATAGGATTAATGTTTTTTTTTGTTTTTACGAAAAACTATACGAATTTCCAACACACTAATATTCCCTATTTGAATGGTATCAGTTTGGATACCACTCTCATTGACTGAGATGTTTCTAACACTGTTTATGTTAGCAGTGAGGGAACCATCAGAGTCAGCAGGCCTCATGTCCTCAGTTCAGGACAGTCTTTGGCCAGATGTGTCTTCATTCCACATTTATAACATTTTCTCCTTTTAGCATTTTTGGAAGAAGACCTTTCAGAAACACATTCTGAGTTACTTCTGTTGATTCCATCAGCAGGTTTAGCAAACTTATTACTTTTTGATGAATCAACAGCTTGAGTGGAAAGTTCAATAGCCACAGCTTTGCCTGTCTCTTCTTTCCTCTTTTTAGGAGCACAGATGTCAAAGATAGGAAGCTTAATTGGCTTTTGAACTTCCACAGGTTTAGGAAACCTATTCCCATCTCTCTCAAGTTGAGCAATGACTTTGCCTTTGCCCTTCCTGAGATGTGATTGATGTTGCCTATCAACATAATCATTATTTCTGGTTTTGAAAGACTTATTCTTATTTAAAACCAGTTTATCACTATGATTAGAAAACTTATTTGAAATCACAGCAGATTTGCCTTCAATCTGAGACTTACTCTTGTTAAAGGCAGATTGCTTACCTTTTGAAAACTAATTTTCAAAATGTTCAGCATTAAAAGGATTAGTATGCCTTTTTACATCAGCTTTAGACCCAAAGCCTGTTTTGTCAACAGGTTTGGTGTCCACAGCTGCAGTTTGGACATGCTTTCCTTTCTTTTGCTTGTGTGAATCAGCAGAGCACTTAGCAAGCTTATTTGATGGAAAACTTATTTCATCAGCAGCTTTTGAGCTAGGTTTACACGAGCTGTCAGTGTGTTGAGGCCTGACAAACCTGTTTGTTGAGATTAATTTACCATTCACTTTTTGAATAAAAGTGTTTGGAAGCTCACCAAGAGTGGACAAGTCTTCTTTTAAATTATTAACCTCAACAATGGAAGCTGCTGTGTCAAGATCCCCTCCAAGATAGGCTTGGATTTGTGTAGGAATCTGCTGACTTATGCAGTGGCTGACTTTTTGTGCAGATTGGCACCAAGAGTCAACTATCTTTTGAAGCTTAGCATGTTTTATATTTGTTTCTCTCTTTTCTTCCAGTAAAATGGAATTGATGTGTTTTAATTCATCAAGCTCAGCTTCCAACTTATGGAAACTGTCCAGTTTACTAGATTTTGTTTCAATATCAGTTTTAAGCTTAGAGATTTCAGATAATAAAACAGCATGCTTCTCAACAGCAGCTTTCAGATCAACAAGCATATATTCAAACATTTTAACTTTTTCTTCAGAACTGTAATCCATAAAATTTTGTACCTTATACATCATTGTAGGGTTCCAGTTCTCCAAGCTGCTAAAAGCTTCAGCTTCAGCTTCAGCCAGATCCTGTTTGAAGTTGCTGGTTGATGGGACATCAGTGTTGGCCATCAGACAGTTATTGTCTTCTTCATCAGATGATGAATCAGACTCCTCCCAGTCACAAGTCTCTGCCATAAGTCCCTTTTGCCGGTTGGAAACCACTGAGTTTTTCAACTTTCTCAGCTTAGCCATAGCCATAAGGTACTTAACCCTATAGCCATCATCCCTGTTTGTCTTGTGTGGTTTGGATGACTGACCAACAGCTTTTGACACACAGTCAGCAGCTATGTGGCCAGTTTTGCCACATTTGAAGCACTCAGCTTTGGTCTTGTCAAATGCTTTCCTTTTGACAGCATTTGAACTTCCTTGCAGCATGTTTCTTCTAAACCTTTTCTTGTTGAACCTTTTGACAAGCATGGCTATCATTTGCTCATCATCCAGTTCAGCAATATCTGCATTGTCTTCCTCATCAGACATTTCCTCCTTATCATCAGCCTGTTGATCAGGTTGAGTGAACACATCACTCACTTGATTTACAGGTTGTCTCACACTGGCCACAAAGGCTGCACCTTTCTTAGATATTTCCAAGGTATTTCTCTTCTGTTGCCTTGACTGCTCATCATTCAGTAAGGATCCATATAAGTTAACAAGATCCATACTTCTGATGGTACCTGAATTCCTTAAAATTGTTGAAAAATAATTCCATTCTTCAGGCAGGACATCTAAGAACTTGTTTACCAAAGTCAGGCTGTCCTTGGTGATCCCAACAGCTTTGAGATCATTTACAAGAGCAGTAAACCTGGTGTAGGTTTCAGTGAGAGTCTCCTTTGGTTTTGCAAAGAAGAGTTCATAATGTCTAACAAGATTATTAATCCTGTTGTCAGGTGTGATTGTGGGTCCATCATAGACGGTACACAAAGTATCCCACATCTCCTTTGCAGTCTTCATCTTCTCAACCTGTTTGAACACATCATCAGGTAGAGAGATGACCAGGTTGTTTCTGGCATTTGCATCAAGAGCCACCAGTCTTTTGTCTTCATCAGACCATTGAGCTTTTGCTTTCTCAAATGTTTTGATTTCAGGAGCAGCTCCTTCAACAGCAGGAGTTATAGTTGTAACAGAGGTTGGCACATAGGGACCCTCCATTACAATCTCTGGTAGTTGCACATCCAGATTCTCTAAGTAGAGCATCATTCTGCACTTCCAACCAGAAAAGTTCTGATGATTGAACTTTGGAGGTTTGCCCATTGAGCCATTGTCATAGTATGAGGAACTTGCAGCACTGTTGTCCATGGAAACTTTGGGAGAATGAGAGATCTAGAATGACACACACTCTAGCCTGCTCTGATACCAGTTGTAGGTCCCGAAAGGTTACCCAAGTATATAGCCTTAAGCTGTAGAGGGGGGGGGGGGTGAATACAGCTATTTAAAAACTACACACAATTTTCTCAATGTTTGTATGTATTATCAACAAATGTTAATTACAAACGAGCTTGAATGCGGAAAGGTTCAAGCTGAGATGACAGATACAATAGTATGTTTAACTAGTCTAAGACAGACTTAAACTGGTTACAATGAATACACTCACTAAGAATCACTCACTGTGTTTACAAGACTCTGAGGAACAGCTTGAACAAAAACAGCTTAGACACTGAGCACTGTTTTATTCAAGCAGACTTGCATGCATGAAAGACTTACTTTGAATGCACGTTCACTCTTGGTTTTAGCACTTAGCTTTTTGGCTTAATCTTTCAATCATTGGAAGTTTCTTTTTATACTCACTCAGAGGATCTAAGTGAAGCTTATTCATTGGACGGAATGAAAAAGGAAAAGTCTTGTTGAAAAGACAACATAAACTTTTCTGCACATTCTGAAAAGCAGACTTGTCTTCATGTGGGCAGAACTTTTGTCTTTTCACTTTGTCTACTATTGCATTGCCTTTAACTAAATAAGGAATGTCAACTTTGTGTTTTTCTTCCTTTGTAAAGGCCTATTTTGATATAAGAAAAAGGTCTGTCACCCTTTTTCAAATATCCTTCTGTCTTCATGAAACAGAACAGCTTGGGCAGGCTGAGCAGTTCTGATTTCCACTTTGTCTTCGACTTTGTAAACTGATCTTGTAGTAAAAAACAATACATGAGGACTTGGAAACATATTCCATAAAGTGTTTAGCCTGTTCACAAAGAACAGGTTCTGTTCACAAAGAACAGGTTCTGTTCACAAAGAACAGAACACTTGTAAACTGCCGGAGCTGCTCACCAGTGTAGAGCAGCGTAGACAGTTTATGTCCAGCCTGTTCAGCAGAATGAACAGCTTGGGCAAAACTGCCTTTGTTGCAACACATGCAACACATAGAACAGCTTCAGGCTGATATTGCAAATCATTTTCAGGTTTCAATAAGGCATATAACAAGCCTTAAATTCAACCTTCAAAAGCATCAACAGGTTTGATTAATAATTTCCCCCTCAGATGCAGAACAGGTTTGACTGAGGCCTTTTTGTGCCTAACACACACACACACACACACACACACACACACACACACACATATATATATATATATATATATATGTGTATATATATATGAAAATAAATTATAATATAAAGAATAAAGAATGAAAAATGAAAAATTGAAAATATGAAAATTACGCAAATGGTCCCTGAAAGTCAAAAGGACAAAATTGCATCTGAGACTAACGGCTCAAGTTAACCGCCGTTAGTGTCAGAAATCAAAATGTTACAACTTTTTGATTTTAGGAACTTGTGGTGTAATAAAATTCTTTTAGAGACTAAAACTGTAATTCCGTATAAACCACAGGGACCATTTATGTAATTTAGTCTGGAAATAAATTAAAGAGTAAATTACATAAATGGTCCCTGTGATTTACTTAGAATTACAAAAATATCATTGGTCTTTAAAATTACATAAATGGTCATTCAAAACACTATTTACTTGCAGAAATAGACTCTTTATCTTTTGACTTTCTCTAAATGATGTTGCCCTTATTCTCTAAATCAAGAGTAAATTACAAAAATGGTCCTTGTGGTTTGGTCAAAATTATATATATGGTTCCTGGTTTTTATAAATTACATAAATGGTCCCTCAAAACATTATTTACTTACAAAAATGGTCCATCTTACTCTAATTTTTTTGAGTAAATTACAGAAATGGTCCCTGTGGTTTACATAAAACTTTGGATACGATCCATGTAGTTTCAATTTTGCATAAACGATCATTATCTTCACTGTTTACTTGCAAAATTGGTCCATCTGCTGTTAACTTTAACAAACAAATGGTTAAATATTTTAAAGTACATTACACAAATGGTCACTATGGTTTGGTGCTTTTTGCTCTTTTCGTCCCTCAAACTTTTTTTTTGTACAAATAGTCCCAAAATCTCAAAGCTTTAACACAAATGGTCCCTCTGACTAACATCCGTTAACTTTGACCGTTAGAGAGGAGGGAATTTTCGTCTTTTTGTCATTCAGGGACCATTTGCGAAATTTTATAATAAACTATTAAAACATAAAAATCTTTTATAATTTATTTATTACATTTTATTTATTTATATTAAAAAAAAATATCCCCACATCAAAAAATGAAAATCTATCAAAAACCCACATAAAAAAGAAGCCGAAAGATTCTTGTTTTTCTTATTCTTGTTTTTCTTCCTCAAAGCTTCAGTTCTTTCTTCCTCAAAGAATGGTGTGTCTCCTCTGCAAATCCATCAAAAACCCACATCAAAAAATGGAAATTAAAGTTTACCCATTTGAGATTTGATCCAGATTTGGTAAGTTTTCAAGAAGCTTTCTCTCACATCTTTGTCTCGTCTTTCATGGGAGTTAGATTCCCAGATTTGGTTAAAATCTTGAAGATTTATAGAGAGGTAAAAGAAAATCGGGTGTTATTATTCAAGATTAGAGAGGGAAGAGATGGTTTCAAGAGGGTAAGAGCTGGTTCCACTCCCCTCCCGCCGCCACCACCTCCGCCTCCTCCCCTTCCGCCGCCACCACCTCCGCCTCCTCTGCCACCACCTCCGCCTCCTTCATCCACGTGGGATTTCTGGGACCCCTTCATACCACCACCTCGGAGACGGTGGTATCAACAACCATTGGAGAAGGGATCTAGGTTTATGTGTCGTGCAAGAACCTCCAAAGCTTCCTTTGAGGCCTTCTTCCTTCCCCCCCCCCCCCCCCCCCCCCCCCACCTTTTGGGAAAAGAAAGAAGATAGGAGGATGAGACTTGAATGAGATGAAGATGAGTTTTAGTTTTTTTTTATTTTTCTATATGAAAAAAAGAAAATAAAAGAAAATAGAAAAGAAAAAAGAAAAACCAAAAAAATGATAATCTTTTAAAAGTTTATAGAAAATTTCACAAATGGTCCCTGAATGGCAAAAAGACGGAAATGATCTTTTCTCTAACGGTCAAACTTAACGAATGTTAGTCAGAGGGACCATTTGGGTTAAAGGTTTGAGATTTTGGGACTATTGGTGCAAAAAAAAGTTTGAGGGACGAAAAGAGCAAAAAACACCAAACCACAGGGACCATTTGTGTAATATACTCAATATTTTATAATGATCATTTTACCCTTTTCTTTAATAACATTTTGGTCCTTCAAGTTTGTAGTTCATTTTAGTTTTGGTCCCTCAAGTAAATTTTTTTACTTAACTATTCTATAAATTACAAATTTCGTCCCTGTGGTTGTATCAAAAACTGTCCTTTTCACAGTAAAATTACAATTATAGTAATTATGGTTAGAAATTTTTTTTGCTTTTGGTCCCTTTCTTCAATAATTTTTTAAAAATGACGATTTTACCCTTGCATTTTATTTCATTCTTGGTCCCTAATCAAAATATTTCATTTATATTTTATTTTCTTGATGATTTATTATTCTTTTATTATTTATTTAATATATTATCTTATTATTACTATTAACATTTAACTGAAGTAATAAAATATTTAATATGTTTTATTTTCATTATTTATTTAACACTATTATTATTATTATTTTGTTATAGTTTAAGTATTTACATGAATAAGTAGTAGTAATGAAAAATAACTTGTATATGACAAAATTTAATTTATTGTATTGTTGTTAATTATTGTTATTAATATTAATATTATTGTTCTTACATAAAAATTTTAAATATATACTGAACTATCTATATATTTATTTTTTAAAAGGGTATTTGTCTATTTTCTTACTATTTATTTAATATATTTACTATTTATTTATTATATGGTCTAGTTATTACTATTAAAGTTTAATTGAAGTATACGTTATTCAATATGTTATTTTTATTTATTTATTTGATATTGTTATTACTAGTATTAGTATTATTATTTTATTAAGATTTAAGTATTTACATGACTAAGTAAGTAAGTAAGTAGTAATAAATAAAAATAACTTGTATATGACTTAATTTAATATGTTGTATTTTTGTTAATTATTGTTATTAACACTATAATTATCGTTCATACATATTGATTAAGATATATATTGAACAATTTATATATTTATTTTTTCTAAATGTATTTCTTTTGTTTATTACTTTTCATTTAAAAAGTTGTAACTATTCTAAATGTATTTATTTTGTTAAGTGAATATGTTTTGATTTATTTTAGAATATATATATAACGTTTTCATGAAATATATAATTTTTTAAACTAAAAATTTTATATGTATATAAAGTTGATATGTTGAAAGGTTGTTAAACTTAAAAAATATATATAGATTTGACAGATTATATGTATAAATTAAATTATTTTGTTAAATTTTATAACTTCGTATGAAGTTTTTTATTATGGTCAATGGATAATACATTGAATATATGTAATTTATATGAATATTAACTTTATGAAATAAATAAATTGGAATGAATTACATGTTAAATAAAATATTTCGTTATTAACATATAATGTTTATAAGAATATAACAAAATTAAGATATAAAATATAAAAATTAATACATATATGTATGAATTTGGACAAAAAATAGACTAAATTTATAAGTATTTATATCAAGTAATATAAGGTAGAGAGAAAAGAAAAATAAATTAAATGTATAAATAGTTAAAAACTTTTAAATGAAAAGTAATAAAATAAATAAATACCCTTTAAAAAGATAAATATATAGATAGTACAATATATATTTAAAATTTATATGTAAGAACAATAATATTAATATTGATAACAATAATTAACAACAACACAATAACTTAAATTTAGTTATATACAAGTTATTTTCAATTATTACTACTGATTAATGTAAATACTTAAACTACAAAATAATAATAATAATAATAATAATAATAATAATAATAATAATAATAATAATAGAAATAATAATGTCAAATAAATAATGAAAATAAAACATATTAAATATTTTATTACTTCAATTAAATTTTAATAGTAACAATGAGATAATATATTAAATAAATAATAAAAGAATAATAAATCATTAAGAAAATGAAATATAAATGAAATATTTTGATTAGGGACCAATAATGAAATAAAATGAAAGGGTAGAATTGTCTTTTCTAAAAAATTATTGGAGAAAGGGATCAAAAGTAAAACAAAACTTTAACCATAAATACTGTAATTATAATTTTACCATGAAAAGGTCGGTAACCATAATTTTGATATAACTACAGGGACGAAAATTGTAATTACCTCAAATTACAATTTTCGTCCCTGTGGTTATATCAAAATTATGGTTACCGTCATTTTCACGGTAAATTTACAATTACAGTACTTATTGTTAGAAAATTGTTTTGCTTTTGGTCCCTTTCTCCAATAATTTTTTAAAAATGACGATTTTACCCTTGCATTTTATTTCATTCTTGGTCCCTAATCAAAATATTTCATTTTCTAAATTATTTATTATTCTTTTATTATTTATTTAATATATTATCTTATTATTACTATTAAAATTTAACCGAAGTAATAAAATATTTAATATGTTTTATTTTCATTATTTATTTGACACTATTATTATTATTTTGTTATAGTTTAAGTATTTACATCAATAAGTAGTAGTAATGAAAAATAACTTGTATATGACTAAATTTAATTTATTGTATTGTTGTTAATTATTGTTATTCCTATTAATATTATTTTTCTTGCATATAAATTTTGAATATATACTGAACTATCTATATATTTTTTTCAAAGGGTATTTGTTTATTTTTCTTACTATTTATTTATTATATGGTCTAATTATTACTATTTAAATTTAATAGAAGTATACGTTATTCAATATGTTGTATTTATTTATTTATTTGATATTATTATTACTAGTATTAGTATTATTATTTTATTATGATTTAAGTATTTACATGACTAAGTAAGTAAGTAAGTAGTAATAAATGAAAATAACTTGTATATGACTTAATTTAATGGACTAAATTACATAAATGGTCCCTGTGGTTTATATGAAATTACGGTTTTGGTCCCTGAAAGAATTTTATTACACCACTAGTCCCTAAAATCGAAAAGTTGTAACATTTTGGTCCCTGAAACTAACGGCCGTTAACTTGAGCCGTTAGTTTCAGGGGCATTTTCGTCCGTTTGAAATTCAGGGACCATTTATGTACATATCATACTTTCAGGGACCAAAATGTTACTTTCTTTTTATAATTTAATTTAATTTTTCATAGTTTTCATATATATATATATATATATATATATATATATATATATAGTATTTCTTTCTTTTTATAAATTAATTATCCAAATGTAACATTTTATTTTTTATTCCTTTTATTTTAATTATTAATTTTTATTTGTATGTTTATTGTTGTTATTAAGATTAGCTTTTTTTTATGTATTACTATAATTATTTATTTAAGATTTATATGATATACATGGTTCATTTTTTCAATTATTTATTGAAAATCCAAATCTTTATCTATTCTTTTTTTCATTTAAGAAAATAAAAACTAGTTGTAGTTTTTTTCGTTCGGAAAATCTAAAATCGAAATGATTTATTTCTTTTATCCATTCAAAAAAGTTCAAAATAAGGACGTGTTGAAACTTTTTTCGTTTGGAAAAAAAATATAATCAAAATGGTTCGTAGTTTCTCCATTGCAAATACTTGATAAAAAAATTTAATTTTAAATGGTTTGAAAAAATCAAGAATTGGAATGGTTAATCGCTTTTTAGTAAAAAAAAAATTGATTTCGAATGGTTTGTTGTTTTTTATTGAAAAAATTGAAGTTTTATTGATATTTTTATCTACGTATAATCAAAAATCCGAATGGTTTTTTGTTTGAAAAAAATCAAATATCATAATATTCATCGTTTTTTGATCAAAAAATTAAAATAAAAAATAACCATTCTTTATTTATTTATTTTTTACTAAAAAGCGATACACCATTCCAATTCTTGATTTTTTCAAACAAAAAAATCATTTTTTTTAATTAAACGTAGATAAAAAAAAATCAATAAAACTTCAATTTTTTTTAAATAAAAAACAACAAATCATTCGGTATTTAATTTTTTTTATTACTAAAAAGCGATTAACAATTTCAATTCTTGATTTTTTCAGACCATTTAAAATTAAATTTTTTATCAAGTATTTGCAATGAAGAAACTACGAACCATTTTGATTATATATTTTTTTTCCAAACGAAAAAAAGTTTCAACACGTCCTTATTTTGAACTTTTTTGAATGGATAAAAGAAATAAATAATTTCGATTTTAGATGTTCCGAACGAAAAAAAAAACTACAACTAGTTTTTATTTTTCTTGAATGAAAAAAAGAACAGAGAAATATTTGGATTCTCAATAAATAATTGAAAAAAATGAACCATGTATATCATATATAATCTTAAATAAATAATTATAGTAATACATAAAAAAAAGCTAATCTTAATAATAACAATAAACATACAAATAAAAATTAATAATTAAAACAAAAGGAATAAAAAATAAAATGTTATATTTGGATAATTAATTTATAAAAAGAAAGAAATAATATATATATATATATATATATATATATATATATATATATATATATATATATATATATATATATATATATATATATATATATATATATATATAGAGTCAGGTTCAAAAAAGTACCTCTCGAAATCAAGTGCACCCGAAGGTACCAACCTTAAAAAACTTTTTTTAACTTTTTTTTCTCATAACCATGTTTAAATTAATGTTATACATATGATATATGAATTTCACATACATTCACACTTTCTGTGTCCTTAAAACTTATGTGAATGCTCAATGCATATTTATGTGAATAGTCATCCATGTGAATGGTCATTTCACACAATGTGAATGGTGTGAATGACCATTCACATGATCTTTTTTTATCATTCACAAGATTTATGATGTTGCTCCTTTTGAAAAAAAGTCTTATAATGTTGTCTTATACATGTTTATTCAAAAAAATATATGTGAATGATCATTCACATTAGGGTACGCTCGGTACGCTGGAATCTCATAGGTACATTGATGAACCTGATTCTATATATATAATAAAATATAGTTAGTATAAAAATATAAATATAAAATCAAACGTAAAGTTTATATATACATACATGCATACAAACACACTAACATACACACACATACAAAGAAGCATATATATATATATATATATATATATATATATATATATATATATATATATATATATATATATATATATATATATATATATATATATATATATATATATATAGGGGAGGGTTCTTCTAAGAACCATAAAAAGTGTGGGAACCTAAGAACCTTTTATGGCCATTGGATTAATGATAATCAATGGTTGATATATTGGATGACAAGTTTGTAATTATTTTGAACTTTGATAGTGGAGAATCTTGAAAATGTGTGAAAAGGGTATTTTTGGAAGAAAAAAATCTCCTTTTTCTCTTTCTCTCTCTTACTTTTTTTTATTTTCATTTTATTTTTCTTTCATTATAATTGATTTTTAAAGTAAAAAAACGTTTTTTATAAAAAAAATTTATTTTTTCTATATAGAAAATTATTTAATTGCTAAAAAAATAACGTATTTTATATAGAAATATTATATGTTTATATAGAATATTTTTATTCTGTATAGAATATGTTAACGAACATATTCTATGTACGATCTACGTAGTTAGTCATGCATTCTACGTAGAATGACATGCAATCTACGTAGAATGTCGTGTAGAATGTCAAATATCATATATTCTACGTAGATTACCTGATAAAATATATCAAAAACACATTAAACAAAAAAAGATTTCATTTAGACATTTTATCAAACACTTGGTATGCAACTGATATAAAATATACAAAAAAGACATTGAATAATAATGTTAGTCTACATAAAAAAATATAGAAATGTATAAAAAAACATAAAAATATATGAAATATATAAGAAACATAACATTCTACATAGAATATGTTCGTCGATACTCTACATAGATTGTACATAGAATATGTTCGTCGATACTCTACATAGAATGTCACGCAATCTACGTAGAATGACATTCATTCTACGTAGAATGACATTCATTCTACGTAGAATGACATTCATTCTACGTAGAATGACATGCAATCTACGTAGAATGACATGCAATCTACGTAGAATATCGACGAACATATTCTATGTACAATTTACGTAGAATGACATTCAATCTACGTAGAATGACATGCAATCTACGTAGAATGACATGCAATCTACGTAGAATGTCATTCAATCTACGTAGAATGTCATGCAATCTACGTAGAATGTCATGCAATCTACGTAGAATGTCGTGTAAAATGTCAAATATCATATATTCTACATAGATTACATGATAAAATATATCAAAAACACATTGAAACATAAAAGGAAGATTTCATTTAGACATTTTATCAAACACTTGGTATGCAAGTGATATAAAATATACCAAAAAATACATAGAATAAAACTGTTAATCTACGTAGAATAACATGCAATCTACGTAGAATAACATTCAATCTACGTAGAATGACATGCAATCTACGTAGAATGGCATGCAATCTACGTAGAGTATCGACGAACATATTCTATGTACAAT
>JAANYP010003378.1:0-39111 GCA_020465985.1 Centrapalus pauciflorus | reverse complement strand
CTTTCTTTTTTTTTTTTAAATGGTTGTCGTTACAAATCGATGAAACAATGAAGGTTAAACTGATACAGGATACACAAAAGACGTATAAATAGTCTAGTTCTTGGAGAGACCACACCAAAACGGAGATGTACAAGTGTACGGGTTTGAATACATACTAGATAGCACAAGGGAGGTCTAAAGAGGATCTTTTCAACCGCATTTGTGGCCTTAAAGAAGCTCTACCTCCTAAACATAGGTCACTCAGATGATCCTCAACAACCAATCGATAACCATAGACGGATGCTATTGGAACAAGTTCTTCATTCATTTGACGTCATTGGACCGCCTAAAACTTCAACAACCAACCTTTAATCACACTCAAATTTTAACTTGATACGCAACTTATTCATGTATAGTTGTATACATTCATTTTTTACCCCCCCCCCCCCCCCGAAATCTAAGTTACTATTATGTAAATGTACTACTATAAGTACATTACCTTCAAATGAAATATTAAGTTATTCATTCAATAGCATTCTTTTATAACTCTAATCATTTATGTAATGTGAATGGAGTAATGATATGATTGTTCTTGTAAGCACATATGAATGCAGGAAAATAGTATAAACGGATAAAAATGTACATACGTTGATTACAAGTTGAGTCTACAAAATGTCGTACGACTTTCTAACTTTTACAAAGAAGGTAAATTGGAGGAAAAAAGGATTGTTTAATACGAGTTTCTCATAAATACCGTACTTGAAATTCATTCTTTAAACTGCCATTCCCTACGGCACATGGGACAATGTGCTTGGGGAGTCTGTGAATTCACCCATTTCAGAATGCAGTGAAGATGGAAAGCATGGTTGCAAGCACCCCATACTGCAACACACCAAAATTGTTACCATTCAAAATCAAGGATGATGGTTGAGAACAAACTAAATGGATTTACTTCAGCACAAAACTAATTATAACACACTATGCAATCGAATTTTCTCACACTAAGCAAGTGTGGGCACGGCTCATAAAAGTAAAAGGAACATTGAATCTGTTTATTTCTATTTTAAAAAACTTATTTTTTATTGAATGATTAAGTTATAATTATAACCAAACAAAAGGCCAATGAAAAGGAGAAAGAGAGACATACTTAGTGGACAATCATCGCCTGGGAGTTTACAGTCGGGACAACAACCATCAAAAGCCATTCTACATATCCCACATGTTTCATCATGTGCATCCCAAGTCCATGAAGCTACTGCATGCCATCTAAAAATTCCATGAACAAAAATTTAGTTCCGACCATAAGACCAAATGGTTTTTCTTTTGCAGCTAAAAGGAATGGCGAGAAAACATACTCTGTTTATAGGTCCACCAAAATTTCGTTGGCAAATGATTGGTTAAGGAAGAGCAGAAACAATGAATTTAGAAGCATTGATACATGGTAGGTCTGACTCATAATTTCACAAATCAACCAAATTGTTGATTCCCTTGCTCCAAATTCAATGAGGGATGGGCAATCCTAAGAGCTGGTACACATGGGGGCACGTACACAATATGACAATATCGGTAAAAAAAAATAGACTTGCTCTCTCTGGTAATCAAAAACAATGAACCTAGCAAAAAGCACTCCTTGTTTACATTACAAAATAAATAAATTTCATGTTTTAATTTGTTAGGAATTGCTTTCTCATCATGGACTTCTTTTGGTAATCAAGGAAATTCAATCATTTTCAACTATGTTGATCCATGAAGTATATAATGACATGATGAATACCCCATAAACTCATTGGACCAGACAAACCACCTATCCAAGGATAGGGACAAGTAGCCTCCTACAAGTTGAACTTGGTGGGATTTGAACATAGGTTTCCTCCTTTGGTGTCCTATCAAGTCACTCACCCTTAACCATCTCCAAGGATGTTTCCTCACGACTTTAGTCCTTATTCAAATTATCTAAGATGGCCAAAGCAGCAGGTATTCAAATATAACAACATAAAAAATGTTCAAGTAATATGGTAAGGATACGCAAAAGCTTAACCTTCATGTCTCCTTAACTGCAAACAAAAAATGTAGGCATTTATATCAGCATCATAAAAAAACCAAATTTGCATTCACAATTTTTGCTATCACATAATCAAACAAACTTCAAATTTAATGGGTAATGGATAAGGTATTTGCCTAAATAAATCAATCGCGTCATTTAGGACAAATTACATGTAAAAGGAATGTAATTTCAGTCAGCTAATTTATAATATAGAGAATAATTTCAGTCAGATAATTTATAATATAGAGAATATATTTATGTAATCAGCTTTTAAGAACCTACGTTCAGTTTATAATCAAAGAACGGACCTGTTACCTAAAATACAGACCGACTTTGGGTGAACAGACCCGTTTATTTTATTTTAAATTTTATATATTCCTTGATATATAAATAAATTGAAAGTATGTTCCTTTGAGTAGCTGCAAATAGCGAATTATACACAAATAAATAAATATCAATCATGTATTGTAGGTGATGTGGGAATTAACTAATGAAGTTACTAATCTTTTGAACATTAGCAAAATAATCACCAGCTGATTATGGACATACCAACATACTTATTTGAGACAACATATAGAAGTTTACAACAAAATGACCTCTAAATTTAATACTTTTAGAATGTGCCTAACATACCAAAATAACCAAAACACAATTAGGGTTTTTTGCACGAAACGGAATTCTAAACAGCTAGGGTTTTTTGCAAGACGATAGCAACAAACGTACTAGGGTTTTCTGCAAAAAAAAAACACACAGTAGGAACATAGGCTGCAAGAGTTTTTGGACAGAAAAAATATGGCAACGGGTGTGACAAAACAGCAGCAGCAGTGGCTGCAGTGCAGGCGGACAGATAGACAGCAGCAGATGGCAATAAAACAGACATACAGTGGCGGCGCACAGCAGGGTGGAGGCTGGTGGCTGTGATCAAACCAGAGGCGTCACACAGGCTTCTGGTGGCAGCGATTGCAAGGAGATCAAGGTGCCAGATGGCAGTGCAGATAGCAGGGTGGTCAGCAGCGGTGCAGGACAGAGACTGCAGCAAATGGCTGCGCAAAACCAGACAGTTAGCGGCGCAGGCTGATAGCAGCGGCAGAGGGCTGTTTTGCAATGAACAACAGAATCACTAGTGATGCCACTTGTTAGGTTTAATCACACAAACACACGATCACAATAAAAATAACACAAGCATATAAAGTGGTTCAATCGACGTTCTGACCTACGTCCACAGGGGCAACTGGGAATTTCTCTTTTATTTCAGTGATAATGATTACAAGTACAAGGCATAAGTATATATAGAGATGTAACAAGGTTGATCGTCTAACTAATCACCAATGTGGGACATTAGATATAACTAAATAATCAATGTGGGACAAACTACTAAGGGGCCGTCAGCCCTTAGACTCCCACGAAGCCTACACCTCAACATGTGTTCCTTCAAGAGGTGCTGCGTGAAGTATGTATATATTTTGATGTATTTCTCTTGATTTTTATGTATCCACAATATGCTTTTGGTTCCTGGGTTCTTGATTTATTAGCATTATGTTCATGGTTTATTTCTTTTGATTTGATTGGTTTTAGCACGAACATGATGGAGTGGTGGCTAAGGCAAGATGGGAGGCTGAACAAGTGGAGCTTAACGCATCTTTGCACTCTGAGTTAGCCAGATGATTAAATGACAAATTTGGACATAAATCAATTAATTAGCTCCTCCTCCTATCTTTCTTTTCTTTTCTTTTTTTAGATTTTAATTTTATATTTGGTTAAAGTTTGTGGGGGGTTTTCTAGGAAGATGATAGCATAATCGTAATTAAGGCAGTTTCCTGGAAAACCTTTTGTAATTATTTTTGGGTCTCTCTGGTAGCTAGGTGGGAAAATATTCAGTCGATCAACACAAGGGTATTTTAGTGCCTTTATTTTGTTTTGCTATCAAGAAATACAAAATCAAAGTATATTGTTTCCTTTGTGGCTAAATCTGTCAATTGGATGAATTTTATTCAGCCCTTGATAATAGGATCATTATCTTGTAATGTAGAAATGAGGTGAATGAATATGGCACAACAGCATAACAGCAGCCACAACTCACCCTAACTGTTGCTGAATTTGCTGTCATTTAACAGCGTGAACACGCGTCAATGTCACCTTCTGGCACACACACACACACACACACACTGCATACTACATCTAATTATACATGTTTTAAGTGCTAGATTCCAAGCCAAACATGATCTAAACTCCTCAATTGAGCTGCTGGATTCGGTCCTCTGTTCCACGCTATACCTCGAGACTTGTAAGTCTCGGGGTCCCTGGTTCCCATACACTAACAGCAGCAGCACCCTAATCTATATATACTGACAGCAAACGGAAATTTAAGGGGGAATCAAAGGAGTATAATATAATAATGAAGGGAAAACCAATTAAACATACACACACACATGTTACCTATATAGAGCCATCACAGCGAAGGAAGCCACACCAACACATCAATATCTAAAAAACTAGAAACAAGAATTGGAACATATAATTCATAGCAGATTGGCCATATGCTTTCTTTTCTCCTCGTTAACTCTATTTTTACTCTGATTTGGAGAAAGCAGCATAAGCAGAAAAGAAGAGAAATCTCTTGATCAATTGTTAAGGGTCAGTCATGATTCACATTTAAGCACTGATTTCTATCCTTAAATCTAGGCCAAAAATCTCAAATACACCCATATTGAATCAAACACACCCATAGTAAATCACAACCAGTAGAAGCATTAAATTTAAACCAAGAAATCCTTACATAAATAAACTACTATTAAGAACCTGCTAGAGTAATCACCTAAACCCACAACCAGTTTACAATTTAAAGTTATAAGTGGAATTGTATGAAAACAATCCCAAATAAACACAATCTCATTGTCAAGTCAAAATACAATCCCCAATTAACAATTCACATAGAACCCAGTACAAAGATTAGTACATGAACCCGTATGCACTAATTAGCAAATAGAACACTTCAATGATGTTGAGAAATTGGGGCCAGTACACAAATTAATTTCATGTATATGCTGCTGTTAAAATCAAGAAGAATCGAGAAACAAGCATAAGGAATCAAGTTCAGCAACTAATTATTAAACCAATAATCAAACTTAAGGACCAAAATCAAGTGATATATATAGAAAGAGACTCATCTTCTAACCTGGAAATCAACAGATGAGCAGAGCAAGCAGTGGAGAGAGGAGGATTCTGTAGAGCAGACGATGAGGGAGTCGGCTGAAGGAACTTTGGGCGGTGGAGCGGCGACGGCGACGTCAAGGGCGGAGGCGACGGCGACGTCAGGGGCGGAGGCGACGGCGACGTCAGGGGCGGAGGCGACAGCAACGGTTTCGTCGGGAAGGAAGATGGAAGAAGGAGAGTGTAAATGAACTATGTGTATGATGAGAGGGGATGAGACCCAACTCTCCCGCTGATTAACCAGACGTGAGAGGATTTTTGCTTCTTTATATTCTTTCGATTTCAAACACTGTTACCAGTGTTTTCACCCACCGAACAGACTAATAGGAGAAAGGAGTCCGATCAAGAGATGCTAGTAAACAACGAGTACAATCAAGAGAATTACAAAAGAGAAAGGGGATAACAACACCATAATGGTCATAACAGATACTTGCAATTGGTCCTGAATTTTAACCAAGAAAACAAATTCGCTTGAAATTCGTCTTTAATAATCGAAGCCGACTGAGTTACTCCATTAAAGATCAAATTATTTATGGCCTTCCAAATAAACCAAATAATTCCTCCAATAGTTGCTTCAAAAAACTTTCTACACTTCTTAGATTTTGCTTGGCCAAAAATCAAGTCGAAAAAGTCTTCCATATGATGATGCTCGGCAACTGAAATATTCCACCACGATAGAAACCACTTTCAAATCTCTTTACTAAATAAGCAAGAGTAATATAGATGTTCCTTCGATTCAACATCCAATAAGCAAAATGGACAATTAACTGATGGGAGATTAATACCCCTGACAGAAAGATTACCCCCGGTTGGAATTCTCCTTAACAACAATTTCCAAACAAAGCAATTAATTCTATACGGCAACCAACTATTCTAAAAGCACTTATTGTTTTCTCCTTCATAAGATGCAGAATCGATTAAATCTTTTAACAGATTTTAAGAATCATAGTTGACGACACGTGGCTTCACCAGAATTGAGTTAGTTACTCTTCAAAACTAACTCAATTCTGGTGAAGCCACGTGTCGTCACCATGAATCGACACGTGACATTTATAGATTTTAAAAATAAAAAAAATTAAATCAAATCTATCCAAATCTAATATAATCCACTTTTAAATTCAAATCAAATCAAATCAAATCATACAAAATCTAATACTCTACTAACTTATTAATTAAATCTATCCAAATCTAATATAATCCACTTTTAAATTCAAATCAAATAAAAGTTAATAATCTACTAACTTATTAGTTATAAGATAATATAATAAAAGTTTAAAATATATATAAGAAAATAATTACCCTTCGTATATATTTAGAAATATACAAAATTAATAGGTCATAACAAATAATAATATCATCTTATATACTTTTGTTTAAAAAATAATATTTATATCTGTTGAGAATTCGTATGGTTTTTCATAAAAACATAAACATTAATCATATTAACGCACAACGGAAGCTTTTTAAAAATTACGAATTCCGTACACGGATCATCAAGTAAAACATAAGATAAGTAAACGAGAAAGCAATAATAAATCCGTACCTTTGTATTCAATGACAAGAATACACGAACAGGATGCTTTCGGTATCCACCGGTGATGACACGATCGAGCGGCGCCAGGTATGCAATCAAACACACGAAGAACGGGAAAACCAAACACGTAATTGTATGTTTGGTTCGTACGAAAAAAACCATCACACACACACATCCGCCATGTGTGTGTGTGCGGCCACTCACAACACATTAGGTCATCCCTTTTTTTTTCCTCAACATCATATGTATCTTATATATATATATGTGTGTGTCAAGCGCCGTGTATATGTATATTATATATATATATATATATATATATATATATATATATATATATATATTATTATTAAGAGTTTTAGTTTTAATCAAACTCTAATATAATAATATAATATATATATTTTAATAATTATCTTTATTATTTAAACCTTATATAATTATCTCTATAATTATATACCCTTTAAATAATATTAATCTTTTATACATTATCTAATAATATATAAATGACCAGATAATTATTTATAATTATCTCTTATTTATTTGTTTATAATTATCCATCCAATTATCTAATAATTGATGATAATATTAATTCAAATAAATGCATCTTTTATTTAATATCCAATATTAAATAAAAGACTAGATAATTATTTAATTATCATCCAATGACAATTAAATCAATACAATATCTAATATTGCACTTTTAGTCCCCGTACTTTGAGATATAATTAATCATCCATTAATTTAATCTCAATTATCATTTCGTGTCATAAACAATATCCAATATTATTTATTTAATAGTTTAATTGCATCTGCTCAGTTGTGCTCATCGGTGTGACCCTTGAAATCAGTCATGATGCAGTAGTAATGTCATCTTTACACACCATATACTAACATACTCCCACTTGTGTAAGACGACATACTGTCCTGCAGCATGCGCCTAAAGGAGGTCATGGCTAGACACTTTAGGCAACCAAGGTCATAAAAACTCTGACTCCCATTCGGGCATTCTTGTTGAAACAGCTTTCCAAAAAGAAACTTAGGTTATATCCCATGCATCGCGATATTTCAATGTGAATGCTAGGCATGGATTAGATCAACCGTAGCAAACACGATTATGTTTCTCGACTCCCTGATCTCATACTGAACTGAAACAGACAGATTAGAACACATCAGTTCTGTCCGAGCATGGCCATGCATTTCTGTCAGTATCGATCGCCGAGGGGCCCAGAAATATCTCTTCTTAGTTAAAAGAAGGTGCAAATCCCATATTGACTATCTAGGCCTCCAGCACGACTCCCACTGCAACCAGCCTCGAACCGTTATGATCATCCAGTTACGGATGACGTTAGGTTAGGCCAAATGTACAGCAGCACTCGCACTAAAGTACGTAGACATCTCAGGTACTAACGATTACCTTTTTGAGACGACTCATGACTATGATCCACAAAGTGGTCTCAATCGGTGGGTCAATCCAATATTTGTTCGCAACAAATACCTGTGAATTTGGTCCAACCTTTGCTATATTCATCACCCATGAATATCAACCAAAAACCACAGTAGCCTTTTAATTCTCGTTGTGGTTCCCACGACAACAAGCAGCTATGGAATAGTTTTTAGAATAACTTCAAATTTATTCTTGGATTTCTAAAACATGCAAAATAGAACGACATTAAAGATATCATGTTGATCTCCTTTATCTCAATAAACACAACATAACTTCCATCAATTTAATGCTACTGTTCCTTTATCAAATGTAACGGTAACACGATCTATCGAAAAATTAATTTCAGACATGATCTTAGTGGGAGTGTTCTCTAGTTAACTGACTTAACTTCCATTACCGTTTATCTTTGAAAAATTACACTAGTTCTTTATTACAACTTCTTGTAATATTATTCAGATCCAATCTGAATCTCCATACAAATTTACATCCATTATCTTTAGAGAAACTGGTAAATCACTCATAAAAACACCAGGATTAAAATTTAGGAGCTCTAGCAATTCAGATTAATTGCTACTAGTGATACGTTTAGATGTTTAGTCTTGAATATGGCAGTATGCGGTTTATCTATATCTTAACAAGATTTCTTTAATAACATTGTGTTCAAAATTTGTGATATGTATCCATAACCACCAGAACCTGGTTATCTACAACATTTCGTTGTGGTATTCCGTCAAGCTTGCCGACGAGTGTTTAAACAAGTCAAAGGCTACTACTTGACTAACCATCACACAAGTTGTATACATGTAATTTTATAAAATGCGATTACTTCTTGTCTATATAATTCTGACTTTTCAAGTCTAATTATTTCTGACAAGTGAAGTGAATTAACCTCCATGTAACTCCTTTACATTTAATTCTGCATTTTATTAGTTTCTATATAATCACAGATGACTATCCAACTCATATAATCTCTTGAACTAACTTTCAATAATTAACAAGTTCAATGAAACTGCATTTGAACACTTGAACAATTTACACAACAACATGGTAACCCTTTTTATCTGAATATGACTACTAACTTATCCAATCTCCATTGACAAGTTACTATTCAAGTTCCACTTGAATCAATAGTCCATAATCATGGTTTAGTAATCTTAAACAATAGGAATTTCAAGCAACAAATTTTTAACTCCAAAAATTCTTTATTTATCCCAAAAATACTTGCAAGAAATTCAATCAATTGTATACTACACCATGATAAACTATTGATGACATGAAAATAGTGTCCAGCAGAGTATTCTCTAAGATGTCTCTATGCTCCACTGAATCTGTCATCTCTTTTCACTTCATTTTAGTCATTGCAGACATTATGCATGAAACTTTGTTCAATTGGGTATCACATATCCAAGAACAATAGAAGTGACTGATTCAGATACACGAAGTCTCAATGCGATCAACCTTGACCGTTTCCAAGTACTTGGGACAATTCCTTTCCCAGTGCCCAGTTTCCTAGCACTCAAAGAATTTGTTATCATTGAATTTGACTTCTCTGGTTCTAAGTTTTAGCTACTTGTTAGCTTTAACCTCCGGCTTGGAAACTTATTTTCCTTTCCGTCTCTTTCCCTATATTCTCTTCTCAATCACTCCCTCAGCAGTCTATAGCATCCGATGCAGCCCACTGATCATCTTCTCCGTGCATATTGTAACAAATTACAAATTGCTAAAATTCCTTCAATAAGGAATTGAGAATTAGTTTCGTGGTCATGTCCTGTGTCACGGGTAACCCAAGTCTGCTAAGATGATCCAGATAACCTTTCATCTTCAGCGCATGGGATCTAACAGTTGTTTCTTCTGCCATTCTGCAGGAGCTCAGAGCCCTTGCCGTATATCTTTCTCAGTCTGAGCCTGAGTCTGGAACATATCCTTTAGCTGGCGATACATCTGTCAAGCTGAGACGTCCATAAGGCTAGTCCGCAGCTCAGATGTCATGGTCGCTAGCATTAGACAGGCCACATTGACCGAATCCTCAGAGTGTTTCTTGTGGAGATTTCTCTCCTCAACTGTAGCAGTCTCTGCAGGAGCAGGTTCTGGTGCCCTTTCCAGAATATACGATTTTCACCCTGTACTCAGAACATTTGTCAGATTTTACTCACAGTTCAGGAAGTTGCCTTTTTTGAGTTCTCCATATCCCGAATGGACCTCAAAGTAGCAACATGTGCTTTTGGGGAGGATTTTCAAGTGGGAAAAGGATATTGACATTATCATTGTTGTTATTACTGTTATTGTCATTGTTATTATTAAACCGCTTCTACCTCTGTCTTTTTCAACCATCTTAAACAATTTTTCAAAAATCAGTATTTGATTAACCATTAATAAATCAATAACCCAAAATTTAGAAAATGATTTATTAATCCTAAGAACCATTTTACTTATTCATGCACCCAACGGAGGCTGAACCTACATGAATAAGCTACTCAGGCAGGCAACTTATTACCAATTACAACTCCTTTGTAACTCTTAGATCTTATGAGATTTTCAATTTCTTAAATTGATCATGTTTAATCTCATCCACACCTTGGGCAACAGTCTTACTGAGGAACCACCACTGACACACACCATATAACAACTGCAAGTCACTGGCCCAAGTCTCACTTAGGATCCGCAGTGCTTACCTCACAGCTCTCCGAGTTTGCGGTGTAAGCACCCAACGAAGGCTGAACCTACTTACGACGACCGGTCACCGTGAGTGCCACTATATGGATGGTGTGTTGTGTCAGATTTTTAATTTGGGTTTATAACCAGTCTCTTACCAAGAACTAGTGGCCAGTCAGGTTATTCCGCGGGCAGGATCCTTTCGGAAATTCCGCAGCCCGAGCAAGACTGTCCTACACACCACCTATTTTGGTAAACAATCCAGTTAATGTACCAGTTTTAAGAATTTCAACTCTTTGATCATATGACATTTTATAAATAAATCTCCTTTTATTTAAAAACTAATTTCATAAAAATGTCATATCTAACACCTGACAAAATAATTAAAGTTTCCAATTTAAACTTCCTTTTAAATACTTTAATTTTTCATCAAAAATGATTGTAGTTTTAATTTCTTTTATTTATCTACTTTGTCACCACAACCACGCAGATATAAATAATGCATAAAGAAATAAAACATACAACCACACGGTGACATAGCCTTGCCGAAACTAAATTGGTTTCCGAGAGCCACACGGACAAACCAATTAGGTCAAAACCTAAGGGACAAAATCAACACACAAGGCAAGAAGGTTGAACTCTTTCAGCTCCCACTAGCCTTAGCATCCAATAATATCACCGAGTGACCTTGATGAATGACCTCCTTCTTGATGGACATCTTCGCCAAGATTTATTTTACATAATTTTAATCTAAATACATTTGCCTATTTTCTAACCTATTACAGATTACATCATAATACCCGGGATTCCAATGGCACGCAGGCCTTCCCAAAAATATAACCAATAATAAAAATAGCAAACATCACGATTAAATAAACAACCATCTAAGCAAAAAAGGGGTCTCAAGGCTCGGCTATGTCACAAACATAACTAAAGCAGTAAAGCTTGTAAATAATCTAGAATTCATTTTCATCTTGACATGAAAATAATTCGAAACCAATTAATCTGCCATTAATTGAAGTAATCATGTCCAATATCGTTCTTAAATTTAATACGGTTCGTAAACTCGAAATTTAGGAACACTTTCCAAAATTAGAAACTTTTTCCCGAAAAATTCCAAATTTAATTTCATCTTTGCATTATCTTTGGATTCATAACTATACTTTTCTTAAAATATTCAATTAACCATTCAAACACCTTTGAAACTTAAACATACTATTTTAAGAAACTTTTTATTAAACAACCTTTAATAATTATAGTTTTATTTTCAAATAATATTGATAAATAATTTAAACTTCCTTTAAATAATTATCAATTAACTATTATTTAATTGAAACACTTTTCAAAATAAATAACTAAACTTTATTTAAAACGTCAATTTTCTAGATAAACAATTTTACCAATAAAAAATTTCTTTTAAAATATTTAAAGAAAAATTGACCATCTTTAAATAATACCAAAAATCTTTTTTTTAATGGTTTTAAACGATTTCTACCAAAAACGTTAATGTCGAGATCAAATCTCAAAACATTAAACAATGACCGAGCATGAGACTCAAAGTCACGATTTCATCAATTTGAAAACAGAATCCTTAAATTAAACTCCCTTTAATTTAATAATGCATTTTACGGAACTCAATAATAAATGCATAAATTAAATCTAGTTCATAAATTAAAATTACCATTAATTTTAATTTCAACATTAAAACTTAACTTTTAATTAAAACCGATTTAATTTAAACGACGAATTACCGGAAAACGGAAACGAACCAAATTAGTTAACCGACTCATACTCGGGTTCAATAACCCATATGAACCGAAAACAATTAGGGTATTAAACCCTTTGACGGTTGAAATTAATCGAAGCCATTAATCAACTCACTTTGATTACTTCGATTTCCATATTCCAATTAATCGTTTAATTATCGAATCGAATAATATTTAAACCGATTTGTGAATTTTATAAAAAAAACAAATAAAGTCTCCACTTTAATTTTATAAAACCGAAAACACATTTAGTCACAAATGTTTAAATATTAAGAACCAAACACTTTTGATTTATTAATTCGATTTTAACGCATTTAATTTAATCGTTCGAGTTTAACCGTGAATTAAACGACACGACGGAACAAATAATCCATCACCTCGGTTACCACATCACAACCGAGAGGTCATGGGTCTCAACCCATGGCCGAAATCTCTAGGTTTGATTTCGCGAACCGAAACGTTTAATTTTCCGACTTTAATCAATTAAACACTTTTAAACAATCAAACATCAACTAAATAAAACGAACTAAGGTTTCAAAATCCCGAGCTCCGAGGAACTCCAAGGTTGGCCGAGAATCACCGTAAGGTTTCCAAAACCTTTGGTCGAGTTTCTCCAAGCCGAATCAAAACCTTAAACGTTTTAATTATCGATTTCGATCGTTTAAACACTTTTAATTATTAAAAATCGAAACTTTTAAAAAAACGTTGGACATAAATACTTGAATAATACTATCATTATGTTACTTGAGATGGCTCTGATACCACTGTTGAGAATTCGTATGGTTTTTCATAAAAACATAAACATTAATCATATTAACGCACAACGGAAGCTTTTTAAAAATTACGAATTCCGTACACGGATCATCAAGTAAAACATAAGATAAGTAAACGAGAAAGCAATAATAAATCCGTACCTTTGTATTCAATGACAAGAATACACGAACAGGATGCTTTCGGTATCCACCGGTGATGACACGATCGAGCGGCGCCAGGTATGCAATCAAACACACGAAGAACGGGAAAACCAAACACGTAATTGTATGTTTGGTTCGTACGAAAAAAACCATCACACACACACATCCGCCATGTGTGTGTGTGCGGCCACTCACAACACAATAGGTCATCCCTTTTTTTTTTCCTCAACATCATATGTATCTTATATATATACGAGTTATTCAGCACCCGCGCGTTGCTGCGGGGTCTAAAATGTTATTTACAAAAATAAATATAAAAACAATTAAAAAATACTTTTTAAACAACGAAACACAACTGAACCAACATCGAAGAATAAAAACGGAAAGCCGTATAGATTCAAGAAGCAAGACAAATGATACCGTTAGTCGGTTCTTATCATTGGTTTTCTGGATTTTGCAATGCTAAAATTACAAACCATGTCGTATTAAATCGGACCGGAACCAGAATTAATTAATCAAAAATTCATAACCATAATTTGAAATTTTGACATTGATTAGGTTGGTCGTCAATTTAATTTATTGGTTTTACGGACAAATCAATTAAATTTATAACGGTAATGTCTGTAATATATCGATTAGAGTTTGCAACGTAATAATACTAATGTTCAATGTTATATATGATCATATTTAATAAAAAAAATCTACATTTTAAATAGTTACATTTTAATTATAAAACAATTTCATTGGAATTTTGTATTGTGCATCTGAATATAAAAGTTTTTTTATACAATATATTAAACATAACATAATAGTTTCAAAAGAAAACTACAAACATATGTATAATTAAAATCATAATTTTAAGTATGTAAGAAAATGTTGTAATAATAATTGTTAAAAAAGAATTAAATGAAAATTTATCAAAATAAAAGGGTTAAATAAAATATAACACTAAGATGAGGGTGTATTATGAAAAATTTAAAATTAAAATAAAAAAAAAAAAAAGAAAAAAATTGTAATTGGTCTAGACCATTACGTAATTGTATGTATATATAATATGTGTGTCAAGCGCCGTGTATATGTATATTATATATATATATATATATTATTATTAAGAGTTTTAGTTTTAATCAAACTCTAATATAATAATATAATATATATATTTTAATAATTATCTTTATTATTTAAACCTTATATAATTATCTCTATAATTATATACTCTTTAAATAATATTAATCTTTTATACATTATCTAATAATATATAAATGACCAGATAATTATTTATAATTATCTCTTATTTATTTGTTTATAATTATCCATCCAATTATCTAATAATTGATGATAATATTAATTCAAATAAATGCATCTTTTATTTAATATCCAATATTAAATAAAAGACTAGATAATTATTTAATTATCATCCAATGACAATTAAATCAATACAATATCTAATATTGCACTTTTAGTCCCCGTACTTTGAGATATAATTAATCATCCATTAATTTAATCTCAATTATTATTTCGTGTCATAAACAATATCCAATATTATTTATTTAATAGTTTAATTGCATCTGCTCAGTTGTGCTCATCGGTGTGACCCTCAAGTGTTTTATGAAATCAGCCATGATGCAGTAGTAATGTCATCTTTACACACCATATACTAACAATATCTTTATCTTTTTATTTATAATATTTTATATATATTAAAAATATCCGCGTAATATGCGGGTAATAAGCTAGTAATCT
This sequence comes from Centrapalus pauciflorus, assembly GCA_020465985.1. Classification (NCBI taxonomy): domain Eukaryota; kingdom Viridiplantae; phylum Streptophyta; class Magnoliopsida; order Asterales; family Asteraceae; genus Centrapalus; species Centrapalus pauciflorus. The sequence goes on along the minus strand of JAANYP010003378.1, from coordinate 23,828 downwards.
ATCTATTCTATTAAAAGAGTAAATAGATGCCATTTGGCACCTAACTAGAATGCCACTTGGCATAACGTGGATACGACACACGTATAATATATAATTTCCATATTAAAATAATAATTGTATTAATTAAATTAATCTAGAAATAAAATATCCTCATATTATTTTGGATTTCAAATTTAAATTTTGAGTCTACAACTCCTATTATTTTGGATTTCAAATTTAAATTTGAGTCTATAACTCACATTTTTTGTTGGCTTCTTATCCAAACATCTTAGCTTCTATAATTTTTTTTTTTCCTTTTTTGGTTATTATTTAATTTTTTGTTATGTATTTTACATTTAACCCATTTTATATACTTTCTATAATCACTTTAACAATATAATATTGTTATTTTATTTGTAGTTTCTGTAATAATTATTCAGATATATATTGAAAAAACAAGTTATCTACTATCCGTGTAGTAGACGGGTAATATACTAGTACCTATCAAAAAGGGCCTCGTTAGTCAAATAATACTTATCAAACAGGATCTCATTAGTTTGTATCGATTCAATATTGATCAGTGTATAATTATGTCATGTTTAGCTTCGTGTCTTTTTTTTTTCATGTCGGTTTCATGTCAACTCATTTTGGCAACGACTATTTATCAATTCGTTTTCAGATTATTCAGGTCATTCAACAAATCATATTATGGTTCTTTAAGAACTACTTGTTCCAAAAAAAATAAGAAATTTAATGCTTTAAAATAAATGAAAATTTATTGGTATTATTATTAAATAACAATAAATTTTGAAAAATAAAAGAAATGATGTGCTTGTATTCGATAATACTAATAAATCTAAAAAAATTTGGTTGAATAATAATAAAAAACTAAAATGATAATAAAATTATAAATAAAAATTATAATAAAATAAGAATGCTGATAAAAAATTGAATTTTCTTTAAATAATAAACAAGTAATATGAGTTGAAAACATGCAGACGGATTGACCAAAGACCAACCCTCTTATATTCGTATCACTTTCGTGTCGACCTGTTTATGACCCGATTAATTTTTGTGTCGTGTTCGATTCGTGTCAAAGTTTGACACCTCTACTTAAAATACTAGTAATGCTCATATATATAGGTGCTAGTTCTCAGGTGATAAGACACTTTTCTAAGACATAAAAAACAGTACACCTAGATGTTACAAAAAAACAAAGATATCATACTTACCGGAACGAACAACTATAATGGTGGAGCGTAGGTCAGAAGAGAGAATATGGGAGGGATTTGAAGTTGTTTAAATCTCTTGATTGAAATGTAAAATAGGATATTGTAAATTTAGAAAAAAGATGCATGAATGTCTCGACAATCAATGGTTTAACAATTATTTATAACTTATATTATTGTGAATAACTTATGCAAAAGTGTTTGCATCTTGATCTTACCCTTATAATTCTCTTTTACATTTTTTCTACGTTTTATATTAGTATATTGGCTTACGGTTTCATATCACGAGGTCTTATTTTTAGTTTAATGTTATTACCGTCTCACACCTAAACTACTAAAAGAGTTATAAATGATTGATTTTTTTACGTTGCTTGCTAACTCAATATCCAAAATTGTGTTTCCTATCATTGGGGAATGTACTCCCAACCTAAAGTTTTGTGTTTTATGAGTGTTAAAACTAAAATCTCATCATTTTTAAAGGGAGTGTAAATACATATTTTGCATTAATCAAATACACATCCAAAAAAATCATATTGTAAGCTATAAGTACGATGTCAAACAAGTATTTCATATGTGCGATGATTTGTAGATAACACATTTTTGTTATACACAATAACCTTAATTTAAAATGAATATTTTATCTTTATCATATTTTTATCAGGTTTGTCTTTTATTTTCAAAAGTAAATATGAATTTATCATTTTAAATAAAATTATTGTGTACAACGAAAATACGTAAACTCCATATTCCATTTCTAATTACATTTTGACATAACGAGTGACGTCATATTTAAAAAATAAAAAAAATAAAAACTATCATGAGAGTGGACAATTCAAAGTATAGATATTATTGTATTATCTTTGGCCTTTTCTTGTGATGGGCATGAAAAACGCACCCTCTCCATCATTACTTTTACTTTTCTTTCTTTTAATAAGCAATCAGAATTGAATTTGCGAGAAACAAAGAAAAGAAACTCACTAGGGTTTCGTGTCTTCCAGCGTAACTTCAAAGCTCAAGTTCCTTTCTTTCTACCATTTAATCAAATCAAAACAATCCATGGGTTCTGCGTGCAAGGTATTCATAAATCTTTTTTCTTTATTTCATCTGTTGATTTGGTATACTTGAGTTCGTCAACACATGTATGCATTTCGTCAATTTTCCTCAATTATAATCATACGTTTATCATCTGATTCTGTAGCATGTAAGAATCTCAAATTTCTGCAAATATCGATTCTATTGGTGATAACTAATAAGCGGGATAATAAAAGAATCGCAGTACGTAGAAATGAATTTGCATCGCTTTCCCATAGTTTTGTGTAAATAAATTGGTGTTTCATGTAATTCGACTTCTTAGTCGTCATTGAATACGAGCTTAGCTTTCTTGTAGTTTGTTTATGATTTGTTTGATAACAATCGTTTCGCTACTTGGTTTTCTTTTCAGTTTTTACTTCGTTCAAGTTTGTTTTTATCTGAAGTTTCTGTTTATCATGTGCTCTTCAATTACGAATAGGTTGAAGCAAAAATTTTGTAATAAATACACGGAAAAAGTTATAGTTTGACAAGGCTACATGTTTAATACAAAACTTTTAGACTGCAGACTGAGGTCTCAGTTCTATGAAAGATGATATGGTAGCTCAGGGTGGGTTTTTATAGGCAAAAATTTTGGGAGAAAACAGAAATTCTTAAAAATATGACCTATGTTTGGCTTCATATTGCCAAGTCTCTCAAGGGTAAAAGCTAAATAGCCAATAAACTTTGGGTTCTAAATGCACAACTAGTGTCTTGAACGTTGCTAGCATGTATCTCTTGTATTATAGGATATCTCAAGGATGTAGGTTGACTGCACAAACAAGTGAATCTCTCTCATATTAAAGTTCGGCAGAGTCATGAACGTCTGTTGTTACTTGTAAACGAGCTTAACAATTTCACCACAGTTAACCATGTTCTTAAGCCAGTGTCATAGCGTGAATGATGCTACAAATTCTCATCAATGGCCGTAGTCTAGATTGATGTTGCATTGCCTGATTACAGAATTGTGATCTTTGTTGGTTACTAAAGCGTCTCTTGCCAGTAAACTCATCGGTCATACCCCTTGATAGAATTATGGAAATATTCCTTGTTAGTTGATACTGGATAGTAACATTATGGCTGACACCAATTTTTAATGGATCAAAATTTCCAACATTTAACAAGGTTTTTAAGCCTCACACCTAAAATAGTTTCGATCACTTGATCAACTCATGCAAGATGAAGCAATAGAACACCTATTCCTCACCATTCTTCTTTTAACACTTTGCCAAAGAAATGCAATACAAAAATTTGATATTATATTGGCAATAATTAGGGAAAAATTGTGAACAAGATAATACTCAGAGAAATACCTTTCTTAAGTAAGGAAGTTTTGGTTTTATAATCCATGATTTGTAAAGCTTTCATAAAAAAAAAAAATACAACTAAGCACTAGAAAGTTAAAACTTATTGCATCAAAATAGATGAAATAATTATTGTACTTTCACGTTTCTTTCATTTACAAATAAAACTATTTATCAATCAGTATAATTATAACATTATTTATTCATTTTGTCTAATTTTTACCCAACAGGAATTATAAAAAATGATTGACATGTTAACATCCTCCCTAAAAGTATGTCCTCTCCTTTATCTGACTGTCCCAACTTGACCATCTGTGTTAGTTAGTTTCACAAAAGAAAATGATGATCAATATGACTCTGGAAGTAGAAGTATGTGATTGACATATCTTTTTGTTCAAGTATGTAAATGACAGAAGTGTGAGGCTGCATTGTATTTATCTCATTCTCAACCATTTTGGTGATTCTAGGATAACAGGGAGGAAGTCATTCAGGCATGGTACATGGATGATAGTCAGGAAGATCAAAGGCTTCCCCATCATAGGGAGCCAAAGGAATTTGTATCCCTCGACAAACTTGCAGGTAAAGGCCTGTATAAGCTTTATTATTATAAGGCCTTGAAGCATAGACCCATATTTCCCTTGCATAAATAAAAAGCAATTCGTGGATTATGCAGAACTGGGTGTGCTTAGTTGGCGGTTGGATGCTGACAACTATGAAACAGATGAAGAATTGAAGAAAATTCGTGAATCACGTGGATACTCTTACATGGTTTGTGTGATATCATAATTCATGACTCTTACTATTAAATGCTAATTTCGCTACCTTGTTACACACTTACACCTGCAGTTGTTATTTGCAAGAAAGGGCAGTTCTGTATATTTACTTTTGTGGCCTATGGTTTTTGTAAAAGAGTGGTTAATTTTCAGGACTTCTGTGAGGTTTGCCCAGAAAAGCTGCCGAATTATGAAGAGAAGATCAAGAACTTTTTTGAAGAGCATCTTCATACCGATGAGGAGATCCGCTACTGTGTTGACGGAAGTGGTACATATGTATTTTTATTCTTGTGTTCTATCTTACTGCAAGATTTAATATTGCAGACTAACAAAAATACTGGACGTGTTTTGAAGGGTACTTCGATGTGAGAGATCATAATGATGCTTGGATACGTGTGTGGGTGAAGAAAGGGGGCATGATTGTACTACCTGCTGGTATTTATCATCGATTCACGCTTGATACGGATAACTACATCAAGGTAATACAATAAGAAGTGACATTGCTGTTTTTCACCTCTGCAACTTGTAACACTGGCATATGAGTACTTTATTAATGTACATACATATTCCTATAATATGGCTAAAGAGATGGCAAAGTCGGCGGTTGGATATCCCGGAATGTTTTTTGTACATTTTTTCATCAACTTTTATAAATAGTTAAATGTCTTGATTACATTTCTTTTTAGCTAAAAATTTATTTTAACCATTTGATTTACCCTTAATGAGTTGAAATTGCCACCTCCAGTTATGGGGAAAAAAACTGTATGAATGAAAGAAAATGAGAAAATGACTGGTTACAGCTACTGAATCGCAGTGTGCATTTGGCAGCATGCATTGTTGGGAGCGGATTCTTCGCGAAGAAAACAATAAATTGTTTTAAGCTTTTGTGACCCATTTTATATGCAGAATATTTAGCGTCATAATCCATGTGTTATTGATTAATATGATCTGTTTATATCCAAGTATGAACCTGATTCTACCCCAATATGCATCTTTCTAGTCTTTATTGTAGGTTCGGAGGAAAAAAATTGTTATTTTTCCGAAAACAGTCTCTTTAATCATTGTTCATTTTTGTTGGCAGGCTATGCGACTCTTTGTTGGTGACCCGGTTTGGACTCCTTTTAATCGACCTCATGATCATTTGCCTGCTAGGTATCTCTCTTTTGTTTCTTTCTGCTTCTGTTGCTACATGTCAAAGAAAATGCACATAGTTTGAGCTTTGCATGCTCGAGACACTCATTTTTGACGATGTGTTTTGTTTCTTAAAGTTAGTTTCTATGATGATTTTGTCATTTTGCAGGAAGGAGTACATTGGAAGTTTTTTGCAGAAGGCAGATGCTGGTGCAGCTGTTGATGCTGCTGCTTGAGAGTTGATAAGGATTTGCAAGACTCTATATTTGTGGAAACTATAATAAGCAGCAGTGGCTTGCTTGATGAGCCAAAATCATAATATTTGTAAGAAACTGGTTGTTGATGCTGTTTGTGTTACATAAAAGGTATACTAAAAAAAGTCTGAAATCTCATGTATATGGTCATGTTGGTGTGTAAACGGATGCCGTTGAGCGGTACTTAATAGTAAAATTTGAGCATTATCTTGCTGCTTAGCTCCTCTATTGAACCATTTTTAGCACTGCTTGTATTACAGAGGAGTGACCGGGAGCATTTTTTGTCCTACAATCTCTTTTCATTTGTGGTTTTTTGCATAACAAGCTGTCATTTTTACTTTCTTTACTCCACAGTTGCAACCCTTTGCAGTTCCTATCGTTGTGTCGTTCCCATGAAGACAAATCAAAACCTATCGTTTTTACTCCACAGTTGCAACCCTTTGCCCATTAATGGCTTTGATCCGTTCATTTGGAGTTGAACGGGTGGCCTTTGTTGCCATGTTTGGAATTTGGAGCACAAGATTTGACAAATCTGAGATGTATTCACACACATGCCTCAATTCTTTCTTCCTCTTATGCGTTTCATTTCTGACATTCATAGGATATAAATTTTCCTTTATGAACATTCCCATATGTCCGACCACTGATGATTCATCGTAGAATGTTCCCCAATGCCATCCATCGTACTCATTGAGCTTTGGTAATTGGCACTTGATTGTTTATTAAATCAACACCAAGACTCCAAGAGAACTTCCAACAGTTTGCAATTGTTAAATCGATACTAAATGTTGCTTCTTTCTATCTATTTATTAGAGATTTTAGGATTAGGGTTCTATAATTGTAGGTGATTCACTTGTGAAACATTATTAAGAAAATAACTCAACTTAATTTCCAATTACTAAAGCAAATCCTTAAAAAGTACATAAATACACATTTTTAATCCATGGTGTTGTATCTTCAAAAATTCGTTCACGTTGTGTTTTCCAACATAACTTAACGAGAGAAAGTTAAAGAAAGGAATAGAAAGTGGAAAGAAACAAAAAGTTGTTATAACATTTTAAAAGAAAGAAGGAAAATTATCTCCAAAAGTGGGAAGAAAGCGAAAGAAACAAAGGAACCATATATTTGTGTTCTTTCAAAAATCTATTTTTTGTTTTATGTTTCTTTTCTCTGTATTTCTTTCCTTCATCTTTTTTTCTCATTCTTTTCTTTTTCTTTAAAATTGAAGAACAAAGTGTCAAAGTACAAATTTAAAATGATAGCATATAATAATCGATGATATCGCATTATTATATTCCAACAGTCTAGGAATCATATTCATATTCACAATTGATGACTATTGGGAGCAAATGAAAATTCTTGATGTTTAGCTAGTAGCTTGTAGCCATGTATGGTTTCCCCATTATTTAAGTGGTTGAATGATATACCCCCGGATAAATGGTCGTGATTGAAAAATGTAAGACTATATTGTTATTATTACTACTTTACTGATAAAACTGTAACAGTGCTTTGCGAGACAAAATTTTGTTTGGTTTTCACCCAATCACCTCATGCATTTATCTCTAACTAGTAACTAGTAAGCAAAATGAAATCTTGAAGATTACTAATCTAAAAGGGCATATAATTCAAAAAATGCAAAAGTCTGACATCATAAGTGAGAGACGAAGCCAGCCTGATCACTAATTTGCGGGCTTTGGAATCTTGCAACAAAATCACATTAATAGGCCGTATTCACCATCAGAATATGTTTGTCGAATAAACCTGATGAAAGGATCAAAACCTCAGTCGGGTTTTAATACGCTGCTTCAGGCAAGTCATTTGCGCTTAAGATAAGATTCAAGGGGTAGCTTGTCGATCTTTGCAGCAAGTATGAAGTCATTTTCCGTGAGCCCACCTGCACACATGACCATGATGTTCAGATATGTTTACAGCCTAAAACTAAGCAGATATTCAGGCAAACCACTGATAAAAGAACTACCAAATCATACAGTACTTTGTCAGCAAAAATGATCCTAAAAACATAACTACCACAGCTAACATTCTTAATTGCCCTTCATTTGTTAAAATCAGATAACGGAAACTGTCCTTTGTTGAAAAATTGGTTATTTTATAGTTAATTCATACCACAAGCATGGGTCCATATCTCGATAGTGACATTGTTCCATCCGACAAGATGAAGATCTGGATGATGGCCTGTAATTAAACAGTACGACACATCAGCCACCGTCTAAAATAACACTCAAAAGATAGATCATTATCACTGTATATCATGATATCGTCTTACCACTTCACAGATTCATCTTTCACAATTCCAATCGTTTATTTTATGTTCAAACACCCCCCCCCCCCCCCCCCCCCCTATGATGGTCGTAGTTCTTCACGATACCAAACAGTTTCCCATTGGTTCAAAAAAGAAGATTCACTTTGACCATTTCATGAGGTTGACTGTCTATTGTTTAAATCATCATTGATGTAATTTTAAGTTTTAACTAACCTTTCAGGAGGGGGGGGGAAGGGGGGAGAGAGAGAGAGAGAGAGAGAGAGAGAGAGATATGGACCTTCGGTTTCAGCCAAGTCAGCAACAATCCTAAATAACTCCAAGCCTTGGAGGAAATTCTTAGCTTTCCACTTCCGACGGAGCTTCATTACACCACCATCATTTAGCAACTCCCATTCAGGCACCTAAAAGATAAGCAACATCATGTTATTTTCAAAATTCCAGAAAAAGATATAAAAACAGATAAATAAGCAAACCTTCGGTTTCAACACATTGGCAGCCCCCTCATTCATGGGGCTCAAATCCTTCCTATTGCATGGTATGCATTTCTGAAGTGACAAATCTGAAACAGCAAGGAGCAATTAACACTATATATAAAGTGAAGTTTTAAGAAGGAAGAGAAACATTGTTTTCAATAAATAGCACATTGCATATATTCCCCTACTTTAAGAACAGAAAAAGAAACAATGAATTTGCCTGGCGCTTAATGCTGTAAAATCTAATAATTAGAAGTTTAGAACCAATCTTTGTGGCTAGCAAGATGATTAATCCTAACGTAGTGCATCAAACCTAAGTGCGCAAGCAAATTGTAATATTGTACAAGATGCACTAGAAGTTGAAATGTAATCAGTATATCACATTGAATTTGATCTTGCCACCAAAAGCAATCAACATCCTTTATGCACCAACTTCTGATGTCATAGCCTGGCATTACCATATTTGAATCTACAGAAGCATATAGCAATTGATGCAACTTTTACAGTCATTGCATGAACTTGCCTACTATCTGTTGGGGTTAGGATACCAAAAATGGAAATTACATTACTCTTTTGTTTTAAAAAAAAAAGCATGGAAATTAAAACAACAAGCATTCACACTCACCTTTGTTGCTACAGAATGACCTAAATCCGTTAAGAACAGCTCTATGTAATGATTTTTCCACAACATCCGGTAATAAATCAGCTACACAAGTACTTGAGCTGTATGCACAAAAAGTTCTTCACAGAATATAATCTCTACTAAAAGTGGAGGAATAGCTATTCATAAAAAATCACTTCATAATGCAAACAAGGAATCAAGGAAACAATAGCATCATAACCGGGGACGAGGCAGTCTAGTACTGCAATAGCATACTAGTTAAACAGTAAGAGAAAATTACTAATTTCCATAGATTTCTTAAGGATAGGATAGAAGTGAGACTTGTTTAATAAATCAGTATTAGATGTTGCAAAACAGAAAATCAATACATTTGATTCATATAGCACAGTGAAAGAGCTAAAACCTCTATTATTGACCTAGGAGACCCTTACTAATTGACTACAAAAGCTTGACATCAAAAAAAGACCTGTTAGGCATATTGGTACCCCAACAACTGCACCTATGAACCAACAAAAAGAACATATGGTTCTTATGGCATAGCAACGATGTTCCAATCACAGTACAAAGCTGGAAATAGACAGTTCTAAAGGTTAAGATACGTAAGAAATTCACACAAGATCTATGTGAACTAGTGCGACAACCTTTTTGTAGGTACCATATCTCAAGCTAGCAGATAAGGAGAAGAATTTCACAACTAGCAGCAGATAACCAGTCTGCAACTTCGCATAATGCTTGTAAATAAGGTTTGAAATAGCATGAGTAAGGGGGAAAAAAGAAAAATTTTGTTACTTACAGTCGGTTAGGTGTTTGTCTATTAACGAATTGTTACGGAGCCTGGAGGACTCAGGATAGGGACGATCCTCTTAAAAAGCAAAAGAACCTTACTTTGTTGGTTTTGTGACGGACAAGGAACCACTCTAACATATGGTTACTCTAGAAAGTGGCACAGTACAAAAACTTATCCAAGTGTTCTGCGAAGTAAACTGTTTGCAGAGGGCATATAAAATTTAGAGAAGAAATCACAGTTTGGCAATTGAATCAAGCAACAATTGGCAGACGACATGCATGTTATTCCAAGCCCTCAGTGCTGGAGATGGGAATTTAATGGTCCTAATATCAACATTTCAGTTTGAAGTAAAAATGACTCCTTTTGAGTGGGAAAAGAAACAGAAACAGTTGATGATGCATAATTTCCACAGCATACACATAATGTCAAAGAAATTGGCGTTCCGCAAATTGCTTATACTTTGCGATCGTTGATCAGATTTCAATATTAATCGATTGAAACAAAAATTGCATTGAAAATTCAAAATGAAAAGATGAAGGGTGTGGTAAAGAAAGATGAATACCGTCCATGAGGTCGGAAGATGCTTAGAGGCGATGATTTCAATGGCACCTGAAGGCATAATTAAGAAGAAAGATGAACAAAAAAGATGACAATCAAATGCGTGAACATCCTTATAAATAGGAGAAGAAGATTACATACGCGAGCAAGTGGAAGAAGAAGACGAGTGGAAAGCATAGCAGTATAGCACCAACCGTATTCAACCAGGTTTTGGTTTCAATGCCTAAACAAAAGATGGTTCAAACAACCGCTCCGGGCAGCGTCCCGATGCACTGAATCTGCTTCTGTTTAGAAGTGCTAAAGAATTTGAAGCTTTTACTTGCCGAAAATGGATGGAAGAACGAACCCTCACAATCATAAAAGTTTTTGACCACCTTCACACCCTTTTTCTAACAAAAATTCTTTTTCGGCTTAGTAAAAAACAAAAATTACAATTTGGTCCATCTATTTGTATGCTTAAAATCCCTTCACTTATTTATTCAACCCACTGATCTTTGGCTTCTGTTTAAAACGAGTTATTGAACGTCTGCGTGTTGCTGTGAGATCTAAAATATAAATTACAAAAATAAATATAAAAACAAATAAAAATAATAATTTTCAAATAATTCAAACAACGAAACACAACTAAACCAACATCGAAAAATGAAATTGGAAAGCCGATATAGATTCAAGAAGCAAGACAAATGATACTGTTTGTCGGTTTTTATAATTGGTTTTCTAGATTTTGCAATGCCAAAATTACAAACAATGTCGTATTAAATCGGATTGGAACCAGAATTAATTGATCAATTATTCATAACCATAATTTGAAAATTTGACATTGATTAGGTTGAATCGTCAATTTAAATTATTGGTTTTACGGTCAAATCAATTAATTTTATAACGGTAATGTCTCTAATACATCGATTAGAGTTTGCAACATTATAATAGTAATGTTCAATGTTATACATGATCATATTTAATAAAAAAATCTAAACTTTAAATAGTTACATTTTAATTATAAAACAATTTCATTAGAATTTTGTATCCTGCATCTAAATAATTTTTATACAATTAAACATAACATAATAGTTTCAAAAGACAACTACAAACATATGTATAATAAAATCATAATTTTAAGTATGTAAGAAAATCTTGTAATAATAAATGTTAAAAAAGAACTAAATGAAAATTTATTAAAATAAAAGTGCTAAATAAAAGATAACACTAAGATGAGGGTGTATTATGAAACTTTTAAAATTAAAATTAAAAAAATGTAAAATTAAAAAAAAAAAAAGAAAGAAAAAATGTCTACATTAGAATTTGTATCGTGCACCTGAATAATAAAGTTTTTTTAATACAATTAAACATAACATAATAGTTTCAAAAGACAATTACAAACATATGTATAATTAAAATCATAATTTTTAGTATGTAAGAAAATGTGTAATAATAAATGTTAAAAGAAAACTACATGAAAATTTAAAGTAAAATAAAAAAGAGCTAAATGTTAAAAGAGAACTATAATAAAATGGCTAAATAAAAGATAACACTAAGATGATGGTGTATTATGAAAATTTTAAAACTAAAATAAAAAAAAAATGTAAAATGTAAAATTAAAAAAAGAAAAAAAATATCATTGGTGGAGACCATTTGGTAAATGTGTGTATATATATTCCTTATGTCAGAATCCTACTTTCAAAATACCTATCATTTCCATCACGGTTTAACAATATACTGTGTGGTTTCCAGATCATAATAGTGAAAATTCTAACAAATGATATATCATCATCAACTGTTCGTGCGTGGACAAACAATGAGTTCCGGGTCTAAGCGAAGGAGGCCTAGATGATTCTAGAGCGACACGACTACAATGAAACAAAGTAAAAAACTATCGGTCAGTGACAATGCGGGGGTGTCTTACATTGACACTCTGTTGCCTAAGTCAGCATACATAAGAAGAAATCAATTATGACTGAGAGTAGGAAAATGGGCATTACCTTGATCTCCAAGCGAATGAAGGCTTTTATACCTACTCGAGTGATGTTAGAGACCTAGAAAGCCGACAATCCCTATTGGCAAGGCGGTGTCCCTTCGCCAGACACCTTTTCAGCCTGTCCGCCAATAAGACGATGTCGTTGTGCACCAACGCCTATGTCAGACTGGTGGCTAGCGATCATGCCTGTGACCGGATTGCTTTCTCTCTTTTGACAGATAATCGTCCTTGCTGCCTCACCAAAAAGGGCAATGTTTCGGGCCCTCTTTAGACGACCCCCACCCGGTTGTAACCCGGTGGGTTGGAGCCTGGAAATGTCTTCCTGGGTGCAGAAGAGGCACATAGAATCGTAGGCTAAAGCTAGTAAGGAAATGGGCTTACACTAGGGGTGAGCGACGGGTATCATTTCCCGAACCCGAACCGGTACCAAACCGGTACCGGTACCGACCGGTACCGAATTAATATATTCGGTTCGGTATTCGGTTTTTAAATTAGCTAAAATTCGGTATTCGGTACTCTCGGTTCGGTATTCGGTTTTTGAATTAGCTAAACTTCGGTATTTGTGACGTCCTTGTTAATTAATGATATAATTGTAATCTTTTATCAGCTCCATTGACCTTCTTTGCCTCATATTCAAGTCCTTCTGACTGAATATATACTGTAAACTCTTGTGATCAGTGTAGAGCTGACACTTGGTTCCGTACAAATAGTGTCTCCATAACTTGAGAGCGAAAGTCACAGCAGTTAGCTCTAGATCATGAGTAGAGTAGTCTTTCTCATGTGGTTTGAGTTGTCTAGAAGCATAAGCTATGACGTTTCCTCTTTGCATTAGTACCGCACCCAAACCCATGCCTGATGCATCTGTGTAGACTACGAAGTCTTCGTTCCCTTCAGGCAGGGCTAACACTGGTGCTTCACTTAGCAAAGTCTTCAGTTTGTCAAACGCCACTTGCTGTTCTTCTTTCCAAAAGAAGGTTGCGTTCTTGCGAGTAAGCTTTGTAAGAGGTACGACTATTTTGGAAAAGTCCTTGATGAATCGGCGGTAGTAACCAGCCAATCCCAGAAAACTGCGAATTTCTGAGGCGTTGCGGGGTGATTCCCAGTTCTGGATAGCTTCGATCTTTGCAGGATCAACAGCAATCCCAGCACCAGATATCACGTGCCCCAAGAATTGGATCTGAATTGAATATTGAGTAAGTACAAGTTAACAAAGGGTTTATGATTGAGTATTAGGATCATGAAATTGTTTCGAATGTTGAGACGTACCTGCCTCAACCAGAATTCACATTTAGAGAATTTGGCGTAAAGTCGCTCTTTGCGCAGCAACTCTAGTAATTCTCTCAGATGTGTTGCATGATCCTCTTCGGTTTTTGAATAGATGAGAATGTCATCGATGAACACGATGACCGATTTGTCGAGCATTGGCCGGCAGACTCGATTCATGAGATCCATGAAAGCGGTCGGCGCATTAGTAAGACCGAACGGCATTACCAGAAACTCGTAGTGTCCGTAACGAGTTCTGAAAGCCGTCTTTGGAATATCATCCGGGTGTACTTTGAGTTGGTGGTAACCCGAACGAAGATCAATCTTCGAGAAGTAACTTGCGCCTTGTAACTGGTCGAAGAGATCATCAATCCGGGGCAATGGGTATTTGTTTTTGATTGTGACTTTGTTGAGTTCTCGATAGTCGATGCACATTCGCAATGTGCCATCTTTCTTTTTGACAAACAGAACAGGAGCACCCCAAGGAGATGAACTTGGGCGGATAAAACCTTTGTCAAGTAGCTCCTGTAACTGCTTCATCATTTCCTGCATTTCAGTAGGGGCTAGACGGTAAGGAGCCTTTGCTATTGGAGCAGCTCCGGGAATGAGGTCAATGCGGAATTCCACTTGACGATCAGGTGGCAATCCCGAGATATCTTCTGGAAAGACATCTGGAAATTCAGAAACAACGGGAACGGTAGAAGGAGATTGAACTTCAGCCTTTGCATCGACAGCGTAGGCTAAGTATGCAGAACAACCCTTGGCAACGTGCTTTCGGGCTTTTGCAATTGAAATGAGGCATAGGTCGCCTTTGTGTCTGTCACCATAGATACAAATGTCTCGGCCCTCGGGAGTGGTAATCTTAATCAATCTTTTCTTGCAAACTATCTGTGCCTCATTGTGAACCAACCAATCCATACCTACTATTACATCAAACTCCCCGAACTCCATAGGGATCAGATCTATATTGAATACTACGTCTTCTACCAATAACGTACAATTCCTATACACTTTGTCTGCTTTTACTAACATATTGCTAGCAGTTTCTATGTCAAGTACAAATCGTAGTTTCGAAGTAGGCATGTTAAATTGACGAGCAAATGTAGTGGAGACAAACGAACGATTTGCTCCAGAGTCAAACAATACACGTGCAGGAATGGAATTAACATAGAACGTACCAGTGACCACCTCCGGGTCATCTTTTGCTTCTTCAGCTGTGATTTGGAATGCCCTTGTTGGAGCCCTTTGAGATTGATCCCTGCGAGCCGTGGAAGCTACAGAAGATCTTGCTGTTGATTGTGGAGCATTCTGATCTCGTGGGGGTTTCGGGCAGTCCCTTGAGAAATGGCCAAGTCTGTGGCAGTTGTAACACGCATCGTTCTTTCGAGGACAATGCTCCCAGTGATGGCCTTTCTGCCCACAGCAGAAACAATACATGTCCCGAGTCTTGCACTCCCCAGAGTGCGCTTTTCTGCATCGTCTGCAGTCTCTCATTTCTGAACTGGCCGAAAAGGCTCTTCCCTTCTTGGGTGATGATGACTGTTGATGGGATTGAGGAGAGAATCGGGAGGATCCAGACTCCCGCTGCCTTTTTGGCGGCGACGGTTGAGTCGGTGTTGCGGCGGCTGAACCAATGACATATCCGGATAACAGGACAATCTGCTCCACATTCCGAGCAGCCTCGAGTAATCCAGCAAACGTTGTATACCGCACCCCACTCATGGTTCGGCGTATCTCATAGTCTAGTCCGGCCTCAAACCGGGCTATCTTCCTTTCTTCCGTGTCAACTTGATGTGGTGCAAACAAACTTAAGCGGGTGAACTCAACGGCATATTGTGTAACCGTTGTCGTTCCTTGAGTCAGATTCAGGAACTTCGCCTCTAGACGGCGCTTCTCATCAGTAGGACAGTATTGCTGGGAGAATACTTCCTTGAATTCATTCCAGGACATGTGCGACACTATCTCCATCGTCAACACATGCGTCATGGCATCCCACCACATAACAGCGTCCCTTGCAAACATAGCGGTTGCAAAGCGGACCATGTCTTTATCAGCGCAGTCGCTGATCCTGAAAGTTCGTTCCGTGGTGGTAATCCATTCCAATGCAGTAACGGCGTCTCCAGTCCCATCAAAAGTAACCGCTCCGTTACTTTTGAAGTCCTTAAACCTGCAACCCCTTGATCGGTTAGAAGACCCAGTATCTTGTCTTTCCTCCTGGTCATCCTGTTGTTGATGTTCTTTATTCTTTCTCTTATCGGCTTTTCGCTTCGCTTCGGCCTCATCTCTGGCCCTTAACTGATCAGCAAATGACTGAGCCTGCTCAGCCATTCGTTTGGATTGTAGCTCATTGTTTTGTTCCATGAGAGCTTGCATCATCTGGAACATTTGCTGCAGATTATCATTCGAACATTTATTGTTTTTACATTCGTGTTTATACATTCAATGGCATGTTCACATTGTTCATATACATCATTTGGCACTCAAGATTACTTTGTTGTTATGATGCACACTCGTACTTGACATGTAACACACATGTAGCCAGCGTTCAATTGAAAGTGCATCTATTTACATCATGCTTGCACTGCATGATCATTACTTCACAATCTGATGCGACCTGGACTTGGGCTGACAGCAGGCCACTGTCGGGGACTGATCATCCCACTCGTTATCCCATCAGGTTCGGCACATCCCCGATCAGCATATTGAACTGCCACCCCATGCTAGCACTGCATGGTTTACTTACACATTGAGGCTTTCACTGCCGTTTTCACATACATGGGGCTTACACTGCCCATGGTTAAGCATTGCATGTAAAGAAATACTTGTTGTTTGCATAATCTGTTATCTCACTAAGCTTTAGCTTACTGTTGACTCACATTGTTTTCAGGCAAAGGCAAGAGTGTTGTGGGACCTTCATCTTAAGCAATCCATTTCTTATCTCGGTGACCATAGAAGCTAATTGGTATATGGACAATGTAGCTTTGGGGCTGGGATTTGTTGCTATTAAAACATTATTGATGATGTAATAGCTAGATTTAATTACTGTAGTCATGTACTTTACTTTGCTTTAGTGTGGATTTGCTTAATTCTAATTTAAGTATTCAATTTCAATTATCATGATTATTCATTGGGTTGTTTGTCGATCCTGGAGATTACAATTATATCATTAATTAACAAGGACGTCACAGGTGACCAAAGCTGTGACGTCCTTGTTAATTAATGATATAATTGTAATCTCCAGGATCGACAAACAACCCAATGAATAATCATGATAATTGAAATTGAATACTTAAATTAGAATTAAGCAAATCCACACTAAAGCAAAGTAAAGTACATGACTACAGTGATTAAATCTAGCTATTACATCATCAATAATGTTTTAATAGCAACAAATCCCAGCCCCAAAGCTACATTGTCCATATACCAATTAGCTTCTATGGTCACCGAGATAAGAAATGGATTGCTTAAGATGAAGGTCCCACAACACTCTTGCCTTTGCCTGAAAACAATGTGAGTCAACAGTAAGCTAAAGCTTAGTGAGATAACAGATTATGCAAACAACAAGTATTTCTTTACATGCAATGCTTAACCATGGGCAGTGTAAGCCCCATGTATGTGAAAACGGCAGTGAAAGCCTCAATGTGTAAGTAAACCATGCAGTGCTAGCATGGGGTGGCAGTTCAATATGCTGATCGGGGATGTGCCGAACCTGATGGGATAACGAGTGGGATGATCAGTCCCCGACAGTGGCCTGCTGTCAGCCCCAGTCCAGGTCGCATCAGATTGTGAAGTAATGATCATGCAGTGCAAGCATGATGTAAATAGATGCACTTTCAATTGAACGCAAGCTACATGTGTGTTACATGTCAAGTACGAGTGTGCATCATAACAACAAATCATTTCATGAGTGCCAAATGAAGTATATGAACAACGTGAACATGCCATTGAATGTATAAACACGAATGTAAAAACAATAAATGTTCGAATGATAATCTGCAACTCACAGTGATTGGTATAGTGTGACTTGATCCTGAATCAATGTGTGTTTTGATAACACCACAATGATCTGTAATGTAAGTGTAATAGTGAATTAATGTCAGTAATTGCTTAAAAATTGTATTCTGAAATTTTAAATAAAAATCCTAGTTGAATTCGGACCACATCCGAATTCGGATGGTCCGAAATCCGGATGGTCCGAATTGGGTCCTCGGTCCGAATTCACTATTGGTCCGAAGTCATTGTGGTCCGAAATACTTGGTCCGAAATTGGCATGATCCGAAATTGGGATGAGGATCCGAATTGTCCATTGGTCCGAAATGGGTTGGGGTGGATCCGAAATCAATGTATATCCGAACTAGGATGATGATCCGAATTCGGATGGATCATCAGTCCGAGTTCATACTTGGTAAAATTTTCCAGATTTTTCCAGATTTGCATTTTTGACCATTTTACATGTTTTTGTATATAAAATTGCAGATATGTACTTAAATAAACTATTCCAACTTAGAACCCAACGCTTATGTACCAAAATATCCGATTTGTGTCCATTTTTCTTTAAACTTCGAAGAACACACACACTAAAACACACACTTAATTCCAAAATCACACTTAGACTTCGAATCTGATTCTGAATTTTTGTATACAACAACATACATGCTCGAATTCAGATAATCTATCATAATATATGACATGCATTAACATTTGCATCTTGAATCTTAGAAATCGGTTCACATAAAAACCAACTCAAAAACTTCAAAAATCCGTAATATAGGGAGATTGTTACCTTGATTTGATACTTGCAGTTGCTATAGTTCCTTAATTGCTACTTGTTTCCAAATTTTGCACTTGAAATCGTTGATTCTTGTGTGTTTCTTGGAGTAAAGCCGAGAGGAAGAGAGTAAAGAGAGAGAAAGTGAGAGACGGTTGAGAAAGTAGAGAGAGAAAGTGATGGGTTAAAATGAAGAGTTATTCCTTCTTTTATTTGTATTTTCACCTATTTGCACATTATACCCCTCACTTTGTATTTTCTTACTTAACTAATAATATGATCAAGATTTGCTTAAATTATAATAATCATCCAAAAAGTACAACAATTTAAGTATTAAAATTGTAAATTACATGTAATTGAAAATTGGGATGTTACAGCATGGGCTCCACCACGCCTATACTTCGTCCGCGAAGTCATGCTGTGCTAAACAAACTTGGGTACTTAGTCTTCATGTCTTCTTCCGATTCCCAAGTATGATTAGCTCCCCGATGATGCTTCCACTTGACCAGCACCATCCTGATTTCCTTATTTCGTAGTTTCTTGACTTTTGTCTCTAAAATGCACTCCGGCTCATCAACGAACCTTAGCCGTTCGTCAATCTTAATGTTCGAGTGATCAGTCCATGGTTCCCTCTCGGGCACCAGACTTTTTCTTAAGTATCCTACGTGGAAGACCGGGTGAACTCCTGATAGCTCTTCCGGCAAGTCCAAGTGATAGGACTGATTCCCAATTCTTTCTAGTATCTTGAAGGGTCCTATGAATCGAGGCGATAGCTTTCCTCGCTTTACGAATCTTGTGACTCCTTTCATTGGGGATACCTTCAAGTATACCCAATCGTCCTTTTGAAACTCTATTGCTTTGTGACGGCGATCGTGGTAATTCTTTTGCCGATCTTGTGCCGTTTTCATGTACTGCCGAATGAGTTGTATCTTTTCATTGGTTTCTCGCAGCAAAGCAGGACCGGCTATTGGAGTTTCTCCTGTTTCCCTCCAACAGGTTGGAGTCCTACATTTTCTTCCGTATAGAGACTCGAACGGTGCCATCTTGATAGTGGAATGGTAACTATTGTTGTAGGAGAATTCAACCAAAGGGAGGTGATCGTCCCAGTTACCACCCAAATCCATGACACAGGCTCTGAGCATGTCTTCGAGAGTTAAAATTGTTCTTTCACTTTGACCATCAGATTGGGGTCTATAGGCAGTACTCATTGCGATACGAGTACCAAGACCGTTTTGTAAAGCAGCCCAGAAATTAGAAGTGAATCTACTATCTCGGTCGGAGACAATAGACTTAGGCACACCATGCCTAATAACGATTTCGTTTACGTAGATCTGGGCGAGACGGTCCAGTGAATAGGTTTCTCGGATTGGAATGAAGTGTGCAGATTTTGTTAATCGGTCAACGATGACCCAAATGGCATCATGTTGACGACGTGTTTTGGGAAGTTTTGTTACGAAATCCATAGTAATATGGTCCCACTTCCATTCTGGGATAGGAAGAGGTTGCATACTACCATAGGGTTGTTGGTGTTCTGCTTTGACTAGACGACATGTTCTGCACCTTTCAACATACTGACCGACATCTCTTTTCAATCCTGGCCACCAGAAGTCGGCCTTCAGGTCGTTGTACATTTTCGTGCTACCAGGATGAATCGAGAACTTAGATTGATGAGCTTCTTCAAGTATCACTTCCCGCATGTTCCCGAACTTAGGAACCCACACTCTGCCATAAATACCCTTTAATCCAGTTCCATCATCTTGCATTAATGGCAACTGTATTCTGATATCTTCATCTTTAACATTCTCTTCTTTTAGGGCCTGCAACTGAGCAGCTCTTACATCGTCTATGATCGTTGAAGTCAGTATCGTGGAAGTCAAGGCATAGCAGTATGCCTTGCAATACGCTTTTCTGCTTAAGGCATCGGCCACTACGTTGGCCTTCCCTGGATGATAGAGAATCTCACAGTCGTAATCTTTTATCAGCTCCATTGACCTTCTTTGCCTCATATTCAAGTCCTTCTGACTGAATATATACTTTAAACTCTTGTGATCAGTGTAGAGCTGACACTTGGTTCCGTACAAATAGTGTCTCCATAACTTGAGAGCGAAAGTCACAGCAGTTAGCTCTAGATCATGAGTAGAGTAGTCTTTCTCATGTGGTTTGAGTTGTCTAGAAGCATAAGCTATGACGTTTCCTCTTTGCATTAGTACCGCACCCAAACCCATGCCTGATGCATCTGTGTAGACTACGAAGTCTTCGTTCCCTTCAGGCAGGGCTAACACTGGTGCTTCACTTAGCAGATTCTTCAAGTTGTCAAATGCCATTTGCTGTTCTTCTTTCCAAAAGAAGGTTGCGTTCTTGCGAGTAAGCTTTGTAAGAGGTACGGCTATTTTGGAAAAGTCCTTGATGAATCGGCGGTAGTAACCAGCCAATCCCAGAAAACTGCGAATTTCTGAGGCGTTGCGGGGTGATTCCCAGTTCTGGATAGCTTCGATCTTTGCAGGATCAACAGCAATCCCAGCACCAGATATCACGTGCCCCAAGAATTGGATCTGAATTGAATATTGAGTAAGTACAAGTTAACAAAGGGTTTATGATTGAGTATTAGGATCATGAAATTGTTTCGAATGTTGAGACGTACCTGCCTCAACCAGAATTCACATTTAGAGAATTTGGCGTAAAGTCGCTCTTTGCGTAGCAACTCTAGTAATTCTCTCAGATGTGTTGCATGATCCTTTTCGGTTTTTGAATAAATGAGAATGTCATCAATGAACACGATGACCGATTTGTCAAGCATTGGCCGGCAGACTCGGTTCATGAGATCCATGAAAGCGGCCGGCGCATTAGTAAGACCGAACGACATTACCAGAAACTCGTAGTGTCCGTAACGAGTTCTGAAAGCCGTCTTTGGAATGTCATCAGGGTGTACCTTGAGTTGGTGATAACCCGAACGAAGATCAATCTTCGAGAAGTAACTTGCGCCTTGTAACTGGTCGAAGAGATCATCAATCCGGGGCAACGGGTATTTGTTTTTGATTGTGACTTTGTTGAGTTCTCGATAGTCGATGCACGTTCGCAATGTGCCATCTTTCTTTTTGACAAACAGAACAGGAGCACCCCAAGGAGATGAACTTGGGCGGATAAAACCTTTGTCAAGTAGCTCCTGTAACTGCTTCATCATTTCCTGCATTTCAGCAGGGGCTAGACGGTACGGAGCCTTTGCTATTGGAGCAGCTCCGGGAACGAGATTGATACGGAATTCCACTTGGCGATCAGGTGGCAATCCCGAGATATCTTCTGGAAAGACATCTGGAAATTCAGAAACAACGGGAACGGTAGAAGGAGATTGAACTTCAGCCTTTGCATCGACAGCGTAGGCTAAGTAAGCTGAACAACCCTTGGCAACGTGCTTTCGGGCTTTTGCAATTGAAATAAGGCATAAGTCGCCTTTGTGTCTGTCACCATAGATACAAATGTCTCGGCCCTCGGGAGTGGTAATCTTAATCAATCTTTTCTTGCAAACTATCTGTGCCTCATTGTGAACCAACCAATCCATACCTACTATTACATCAAACTCCCCGAACTCCATAGGGATCAGATCTATATTGAATACTACGTCTTCTACCAATAACGTACAATTCCTATACACTTTGTCTGCTTTTACTAACATATTGCTAGCAGTTTCTATGTCAAGTACAAATCGTAGTTTCGAAGTAGGCATGTTAAATTGACGAGCAAATGTAGTGGAGACAAACGAACGATTTGCTCCAGAGTCAAACAATACACGTGCAGGAATGGAATTAACATAGAACGTACCAGTGACCACCTCCGGGTCATCCTTTGCTTCTTCAGCTGTGATTTGGAATGCCCTTGTTGGAGCCCTATGAGATTGATCCCTGCGAGCAGTGGAAGCTACAGAAGATCTTGCTGTTGATTGTGGAGCATTCTGATCTCGTGGGGGTTTCGGGCAGTCCCTTGAGAAATGGCCAAGTCTGTGGCAGTTGTAGCACGCATCGTCCTTTCGAGGACAATGTTCCCAATGATGGCCTTTCTGCCCACAGCAGAAACAATACATGTCCCGAGTCTTGCACTCCCCAGAGTGCGCTTTTCTGCATCGTCTGCAGTCTCTCATTTCTGAACTGGCCGAAAAGGCTCTTCCCTTCTTGGGTGATGATGACTGTTGATGGGATTGAGGAGAGAATCGGGAGGATCCAGACTCCCGCTGCCTTTTTGGCGGCGACGGTTGAGTCGGTGTTGCGGCGGCTGAACCAATGACATATCCGGATAACAGGACAATCTGCTCCACATTCCGAGCAGCCTCGAGTAATCCAGCAAACGTTGTATACCGCACCCCACTCATGGTTCGGCGTATCTCATAGTCTAGTCCGGCCTCAAACCGGGCTATCTTCCTTTCTTCCGTGTCAACTTGATGTGGTGCAAACAAACTTAAGCGGGTGAACTCAACGGCATATTGTGTAACCGTTTTCGTTCCTTGAGTCAGATTCAGGAACTTCGCCTCTAGACGGCGCTTCTCATCAGTAGGACAGTATTGTTGAGAGAATACTTCCTTGAATTCATCCCAGGACATGTGCGACACTACCTCCATCGTCAACACATGCGTCATGGCATCCCACCACATAACAGCGTCCCTTGCAAACATAGCGGTTGCAAAGCGGACCATGTCTTTATCAGCGCAGTCGCTGATTCTGAAAGTTCTCTCCGTGGTGGTGATCCATTCCAATGCAGTAACGGCGTCTCCAGTCCCATCAAAAGTAACCGCTCCGTTACTTTTGAAGTCCTTAAACCTACAGCCCCTTGATCGGTTGGAAGACCCAGTATCTTGTCTTTCCTCTTGGTCATCCTGTTGTTGATGTTCTTTATTCTTTCTCTTATCGGCTTTTCGCTTCGCTTCGGCCTCATCTCTGGCCCTTAACTGATCAGCAAATGACTGAGCCTGCTCAGCCATTCGTTTGGATTGTAGCTCATTGTTTTGTTCCATGAGAGCTTGCATCATCTGGAACATTTGCTGAGGAGTCATATCGTCTCCTGACATGTTCTGAAATATAACAACTTATATTTAGAACATTTATTTGTAAGTCCTAAGTGTACAGTTACCCTTTGTGTTTCCCCGTGTGCATGTCAATCCTATCTTATTTCAGATCATTACTTAGAAGTTCATTCTAATATCATAACCTAAGTTTGAGTCCAAGTCCTCGCGGACACTTGAAACCTCAAACTAATGCTCTGATACCAAACTGTGACGTCCTTGTTAATTAATGAAATAATTGTAGCAATCACCAGGATCGACAAACAACCCAATGAATAATCATGATAATTGAAATTGAATACTTAAATTAGAATTA
>JAANYP010003377.1:338431-386936 GCA_020465985.1 Centrapalus pauciflorus | reverse complement strand
GCGTTGTTTGATGGGTGATGAAACCGGAGGTGTTTAACCGAGTCCTAAATGATGATAAGGACTTAATATCACTAATATATGATAATATGTATATTTATATATTTTTATGTCTTAAATCACCCAACATTACAAGTTTAAAAATAAGATTTGCTTAAAACGTCAAGTTTATATATATATAATTTTCCAGCTTTTCGGAGGTTTTTCGGCCTACTTTGAGGCTGTCTTTGACCAAGCTCCAAAATGTTTTAGACTTTGGTTTTCTAGGACATTAAACTACTATATACAAAGGATTTTTAGAATCAAGAACGGCCATTTTTCGAGTTGTTTAGGTTGGTGAAAAATCTCGTCAAAAACGCTATGTTGGCCATTTTTGAGCTGTCAAACTTTCGGTTTCTCAAATAATTTCTGGAGGTCTTAAACTTCAAAATAAATTATGAAAAATTGCAGATCTATAGTTAAGACATAGATCTAACTTTTGAGACAAGAATCAACTCATTTCGTTGAGTTATGAATTAGTTATGATTTTTCAAAGTCGATACAAATATTCTGCCGAAATTCCGTAGTTTACAAATTTAAAACAACTTATGATTCTTGTTGTTTATTTAAAGACAACTTGTTTAAAAGCCATAATAGTTATAAAACCACATATATAACACATACTTATAATGTGTTCATATATTCATAAACACATTTAAAGAAACAACTTAAAAATAACAACTAGAAACTTATAAACTTGAGCTTTTATGAAACTTGTTGTTGTAGGTGATTATATATATTATGCAAGACTTATATAAACTTAAATATATGATGAAATAAGTTAGTATTTACTTACTTTGATGTATTTGGAGTATGAAATTGAGAAGAAGTTGGAACTCTTGCAAGATTTGAACCAAGAACACTAGAAGTTCACCAAGAACACTTGAATTTCACCAAGAACACTTGAATGAAAAGGTTTGTAGTGTGTGTGTGTGTTGGATCCGGTTTTGAGAGGAGAGAAAGAGATATTTTGGTGTGAAAATAATGAAAAGGAAGCCCTCTATTTATAGGCAAAGTCTTGGTCTTTCAAATGGAGGTGGAGTGTAAGATCATGTTGAAATGAAAGGAGAATGGGGTGTCAAAGATTTGATTATGAAAGGTTATGGAGTTGGGAAATAAAAATTGAAATCAAATCTTGGGTAGTACTACCCTATGACCAGATTTTATGGATTATTTTCATGTATTTATATATATTTTTTTGTATAAAAGTATTTAGAATGTATTCTTGTATTTCCCTTTTCTTGTAAATTCATAAATACTTTTGAATGCATTGTTTTAATAAATTGTTTTAGTCTTGCATAATTAATGTTAAGTAATTGTATTAGTGTATGATTAGTGTCACTAATCATAATTTAATTATGTACTTAGTTGAATTAATCCCTCATATCGTAAATTGATCGGATTAATTGATTTCCCGATTCATCACACCGATGGATTTGATTCTAATTGAGTTGAATTTTCTAATAAACCTTGTTAATCACTTGATTAATTTCTAATGACCACTGATTAGACTATAATTGACAATTAAATACATATTAGGTCATTGTTGCTAACCTGGTTTAGTGCCGGATGTTACAGTCTCCCCCTGTTAAGGGAATTTCGTCCCGAAATTAGCTCGTGTTCTCCACTTCTTGAGTACTTGAGAACAGGTGAGGGTATTTTTCCCGGAACTGATCTTCGCATTCCCACGTAAACTCAGGACCTCGCTTAGAGTTCCATCTGACTTTTATTATCGGGATCCGGCTGTGCTTTAGTTTCTTGACTTCGCGGTCCATTATTTCTACAGGTTGCTCAATGAAGTTCAACTTATCGTCTAACTCCAGCTCGTCCATGGGTATAACGAGTGATTCATCAGCCAGACACTTCTTAAGATTGGACACGTGGAACGTATTATGAACGTTATTAAGCTCTGGGGGCAGGTCGAGTCGGTAAGCTACCGGGCCAATTCTTTTGGTGATCTTGAATGGTCCGATATAACGAGGATTGAGTTTTCCTCGTTTCCCAAAATGGATTACGTCCTTCCAAGGCGAGAGTTTCATTGGTACTCGTTCTCCTAATTAGAATTCAAGGGATTTTCTTCCTACATCTGCATAACTTTCTGACAATTGCGGGCAACTTTTAGTCAGTTCCGCAATCGTACTATCCTTTCGGTAATTTTGTGAATGATCTTAACGCCAATGATTTGGCCGTTTCCCACTTCTTCCCAATAAATTGGTGATCGAGACTTTTGCCCGTAGAGGGCCTCAAACGGAGCAGCTTTAGTACTTGAGTGATAGCTATTGTAGTACGATAATTCCACTAAGGCAAATAAGTATCCATTACACAGGCTCTTAATGTACGTTCTAGGGTTTGGATCGTTCTATTATTCTGACCATTGGTCTGAGAGTGATATGTGGTACTCAGGTCCAGGTTTTTATCCACAGTTGGCTATAATAATTGCCAAAAGCTTAGCTGTAGATCTGCTATCCATATCAAAATGATTATAATAGGCACTCCGTGTCCGGAGACGACTTCCTTGAGGTACGTTTGGACTAGCTTATTCATCCTGATGTTCTTCTTGATTGGTAGGAACGCGCGGATTTTGTTAGGTTGTCGACTATTTCCCAAATGGTTTCTGATGGTTTATCTTAACTTTGGAGCGTGTTAGGAATTTTCTGACCGATTTGGCAAGTCATTCTTCATGATAGGCCACCCGTATAGTTTCTTAAGGTCATGATACATTTTATTGGATCCAGGGTGAACGACATATCTTAATTTGTGTCCTTCATCCATAGCCAGCTTTTTTATTCCACCAAACAGAGTAATCAGATTCTATTCATGAATTATCGATTTTTATTAGCCCTTATTCTAAACTATTTATCCACTTGTACTCTTAACGGCTTAGCTCCTTAGTTTTCCTCAGGTGATAACGAATTTTCACGGTTGCCATTACATATTAGTTCCATCCAACGGTACTACTTCGTATTCGACTCTTTCTGGTTCAAGATGTGTTGGAGGCTCTTATGGTCTGTGAATACAATACACTTCATACCGTACAACTATTGTCTCCAAGGATTAAGACTACTGCTTCAAGATCCAGATCATGTGTTGTGTAAATCACCTAGTGAACATTAAGGTTTCATAAAGTATAAGCTATGTCCCTATTTTTCTATATAAGCCCATTGTGTGAAGCGTCACAGTAATGTATAAATTTCTCGTTCCTCTTAAGTATGGACA
Source organism: Centrapalus pauciflorus (assembly GCA_020465985.1). NCBI lineage: Eukaryota > Viridiplantae > Streptophyta > Magnoliopsida > Asterales > Asteraceae > Centrapalus > Centrapalus pauciflorus. Next base: position 383,684 of record JAANYP010003377.1, on the reverse strand, counting down.
AAATAGGCGCGCTGCACAGTTTGTGCTTTAATAACTGGAATGATGTCTCCTGATCCTTGCTCCAATCATACTTAATGTCTTTTCGGGTCAGTTTTGTTAGAATGCTGGTGGTCTTTGAGAAAATTGCTTATAATAAGTGGCAAGTCTTAAGGACTGTCGTATCTCTATGGGGGTTCTAAGAGTTGACCAATTCTTGATAGCCTTGATCTTTGCGGGGTCGACTTGGATTCCTTTACTATTGTTCACGTGACCGAGGGATTTCACCTCTCCTAACCAAAAGTCAAATTTAGAAAGCTTAGCATATAGTTGTTCTTTCTCCGATAATTCCAGAATCAGTCTTAAATGTTGCTCATGCTCCTTCTCGTTTCGTGAGTAGATTAAAAGTCATTCATGAATACAATCACGAATTTGTCTAAATAAGGTTTGCACACCCGATGAGGTCCATGAGTACCGTTGGGGACACTGGTTAATCCAAACGGCATTAATAGGAATTTATGATGACCGAAACGGAATCTGAAAGCTGTCTTTGGAATATCTTTCTTGTGAACTCTAACCTGATGATAACCAGACCTAAGGACGATCTTCGAATAGAAGCTTAATTCTTGGAGTTTTGTCAAACAAGTCATTGATCCTTGGAAGTGGGTATTGGTTCTTTTAGCTTATTTAATTTCTCGGTAATTGATGCACATCCCGAAAGTTCCATCCTTCTCCATTATGAACAAAACTGGAGCTCCTCCAAAGCCAGGAACTCGGTTTGATAGGCCCTTTTGCTAAGAGCTCCTATAGTTGGTTGGACGATTCTTACACTATTGATGGGGCTAATCGGCATGGTGCTCGAGCCACTGGTACCGCACCTGATACTAGGCCTATTTTTGAATTTGACTTGCCTCGATGTTGGGAGTTCAGGTAAGTGTTCTGGAAAAACTTTGGGGTAACCATAAATAATAAGAATATTTTCGAGCCGCTTTCCCTTTGGCTCCCTCTCTATCAACACTTCAGGGTCCTAATGCTAGAGATGATGCTTACTTTGGTATTTCTTGCTTTGCGTTGGACGGTAAGGACCTTCTTATTGGCTAAAGGTATATGAACTATGTTCTTGTTGCATACTATTTCCTCACGATTTTCGATAGCCAATCCATGCCTATGACCACGTAAACACTTCCCAGTTTGATGGGTATCATGTCTGTTTCAAAGAGTCGGCCTACTAATTCTAAGGAGCATCCTCGACTTATATTATTTGTCTTAAGCGTCTCACTGTCATCAACCTCAATAGCATAAGTAGCACTTAATGGAATTTATCAGCTTCGTGAACTTAGTGGATATAAAGCTCTTATCAGCACCAGTATCAAATAGTAGAAATGCATAAGTGGTATCTAATGGGGTAAGAGGATAAGTCTACGGGTTTGAAATTTCTTAGGCAGATAGTCACAGCTTTATCTATTCCTACGCAGAGTTGTAGTTAAAACTTAATTCCTCATAAAAGTTCTTGATACTTAATCTTTGTATGTGATATGGTCAAAATTTTTTTGATAAATTCTTAAGCCTTATTTACCCTAAGATATATCAGATAGTAAAGCCTAGATAAATACTATAAAATGGTAGAAGGGTACTAGGTATGAGATGCCTCTGGGGTTTCCTCGTACTCCAGAGGGTTAAGTCGTTGGGTTAGTTCTGCATTGCGGGTTTTGTGCTCCGCTAGGCGTTGTCACAATTTGTTGATTCCGTCTGGTTGAATCGCCTGTTTATTCTGGTTGGCCTAAGGTTTATTGGTGGTTTGCATTGCCTCCTGCTTAATCCTTGCAAAGATCTCACTGACCTCTTGGTGGATTTTGTCGAAATTGGAGGTCAGGTCTGGCGGCCCTTGCCACCAACAGAGACATTGTTTGTTACGTAGGTTTCTGGGTAAGTGTCGGCACTTGAGAGGAAGATGGTGTTCTGACTTCAAACTGGATTTGGATCCCCTCTTCGTTTCTCCACTCTTGGAGAGTGTGAGGCATCCATCCCCACTGTCCTATGCTTGCCCGTTACTACTGCGGCGGGCTTGGCTGATGGCAGGTACCGAGATAGACTCCCGTTGTGCTAGTCACACCCTTTCCCTAGGGGTGAATTTCGATATGTTATTGTCATCAGGGTCCATATATGTGTTCACAGTTCTTGAAGAAAGTTTAGTTTTTGTAACAGTTATAGTCTAGGTACTAATGCAACCTAGTTCACTATAACTATGGCTCTGATACCAATCTGTCACACCCTGCTACCTTGGTTGGCAGCGAGACGTGACGAGTGCGGAAGCGTAACCATAATTATAACGAACGACCACTATATGGACGTTTTCGAAATATTACGACATTAAAATTTAAAAATGTATTAATGTTTTACAAAATGAAAGGAATGAAGTTCGCGTAATACAGAGATTCTGAAACATAATTAATGCGTCCAAAAATAATGCAGTCAAATCTCCGTTAGTTTTCGAAATATGCATGCGACTCCATGAAATGCGGAAGCTTGAAAGTTGGTGTATCCGAAGGCACACTTGCCTTAATTACCTGAAAATACATACTAAAATACGTCAACAAAAATTGTTGGTGAGCTCATAGGTTTACGCGAAAAGACCAGTTGTATGGACATTATCAGATGAGTTGAATTTATAAAATCATAAATTCCGTGTATGTATTACATAAACCATCATGCAACCGAAGCTTAATTAGAATGAGTTTGCCCTGTGCAGTATTCCCATACGTAATACCGTGTGTTGAATATATATGCACTCGCTGTTAGCCGAACCGAGCTAACACGAATGGGGGACATGACTCCCAATAGATCTATCCACAATATACTCGCGCTTACAAATAAATGCAATTAACGGTTCATGATATAAGGGCTGATGGAATCCGAACATGTAATACATATAAGAAATAAACAGTTTTGATGTCCATATGAAAAACAGTGCATGTATTTCCACCCCAATAGATAGTGAAAAATAGGGGCTATGAAGACTCACCGAACTTGTGATGGCAAAACGACGCGCAAAAATGCAAAAGTGCGTTGTTTGATGGGTGATGAAACCGGAGGTGTTTAACCGAGTCCTAAATGATGATAAGGACTTAATATCACTAATATATGATAATATGTATATTTATAGATTTTTATGTCTTAAATCACCCAACATTACAAGTTTATAAATAAGATTTGCTTAAAACGTCAAGTTTATATATATATAATTTTCCAGCTTTTTCGGAGGTTTTTCGGCCTACTTTGAGGCTGTTTTTGACCAAGCTCCAAAATGTTTTAGACTTTGGTTTTCTAGGACATTAAACTACTATATACAAAGGATTTTTAGAATCAAGAACGGCCATTTTTCGAGTTGTTTAGGTTGGTGAAAAATCTCGTTAAAAACGCTATGTTGGCCATTTTTGAGCTGTCAAACTTTCGGTTTCTCAAATAATTTCTGGAGGTCTTAAACTTCAAAATAAATTATGAAAAATTGCAGATCTATAGTTAAGACATAGATCTAACTTTTGAGACAAGAATCAACTCATTTCGTTGAGTTATGAATTAGTTATGATTTTTCAAAGTCGATACAAATATTCTGCCGAAATTCCGTAGTTTATAAATTTAAAACAACTTATGATTCTTGTTGTTTATTTAAAGACAACTTGTTTAAAAGCCATAATAGTTATAAAACCACATATATAACACATGTTTTCATAATATTAACATGCTTATAATGTGTTCATATATTCATAAACACATTTAAAGAAACAACTTAAAAATAACAACTAGAAACTTATAAACTTGAGTTTTTATGAAACTTGTTGTTGTAGGTGATTATATATATTATGCAAGACTTATATAAACTTAAATATATGATGAAATAAGTTAGTATTTACTTACTTTGATGTATTTGGAGTATGAAATTGAGAAGAAGTTGGAACTCTTGCAAGATTTGAACCAAGAACACTAGAAGTTCACCAAGAACACTTGAATTTCACCAAGAACACTTGAATGAAAAGGTTTGTAGTGTGTGTGTGTGTTGGATCCGGTTTTGAGAGGAGAGAAAGAGATATTTTGGTGTGAAAATAATGAAAAGGAAGCCCTCTATTTATAGGCAAAGTCTTGGTCTTTCAAATTGAGGTGGAGTGTAAGATCATGTTGAAATGAAAGGAGAATGGGGTGTGAAAGATTTGATTATGAAAGGTTATGGAGTTGGGAATTAAAAAATTGAAATCAAATCTTGGGTAGTACTACCCTATGACCAGATTTTTATGGATTATTTTCATGTTATTATATATTTTTTTTTGTATAAAAGTATTTAGAATGTATTCTTGTATTTCCCTTTTCTTGTAAATTCATAAATACTTTTGAATGCATTGTTTTAATGAATTGTTTTAGTCTTGCATAATTAATGTTAAGTAATTGTATTAGTGTATGATTAGTGTCACTAATCATAATTTAATTATGTACTTAGTTGAATTAATCCCTCATATCGTAAATTGATCGGATTAATTGATTTCCCGATTCATCGCACCGATGAATTTGATTCTAACTGAGTTGAATTTTCTAATAAACCTTGTTAATCACTTGATTAATTTCTAATGACCACTGATTAGGCTATAATTGACTATTAAATACATATTAGGTCATTGTTGCTATCATGGTTTAGTGCCGGATGTTACAGTGGTTATAACTTTTGGACGTTAATCCATAGAGTTAGAAGTGTACTTTAAAGATTCCATATGTAATATTTGATCGAAGTTCTATGATGCTGAAGTTAACATGAAATCGAGTGATATAAAGTTTTTTTATTAATATAAGTATAATCATGTTTGTGAATGAGAATATTGGAGTATATAAATAGGCAGTAGATGAATAGCCAAGATGGACTTGGAAGCTTTGAATTGGAAGAGATGTTATAGATTTCTTAGAAACTTATGAATGAGTTGAGAAGTTGTAATAAAGTCTAAGTTTGACCATGATGGGTTAAAGAATTGGAAATAATCATATTAGTATCATATGTGATATGTTTGAAGGATGGATCACAACTTGTAGTGTTTATCATAAAACAAAATAGCATCAACTTGTTTTAAAAGAAAGCGGTAAGGTACATTGAATTGAATAATTTAAGCTTACAAAGGTTGTGGCTGAGAACACATGACACGAACTGTTCATGAGAATTTGATGTAGTTGGAGTCAAAGAGACTATTGCAATATTTGAAATATGTAAATTTTATAACAGAAAGGAAAGTAATTCAAGCATTTCTGAGAAAGCGAACAAAGGTATGAGAATACGTGACTTGTGTTAATATTGAATGGGATTTGGAATATGCAATGCGAAGTATAAATTAAGAAATATATGTGAATTATAATTGATCGGAAGAGGGATATAATATTTAATGAAATGGAAATTTGATTAAACAATAAAAAGTTTAAAGAGACTTTGGACACTAGGGAAATTGCTTATACAGCAAAGAAAAGTCTAGTACTACGATTCGGAATCTAAGGATGATTCGGAGGTGATCATGAGTTCTGTTTGATTTTGGGTGTCGATCAATTATTTGTATCTACTGCTTTTGCTCAACAAGTGTAAATACCTTGATCTAAGTTGTCTATTGTGATTGATGTTGAAATTGCTAAGTAACACATTAGTTAGCGTAGATCATGTGTATCATGATTGTACTTTAGTGATTGAGGAGGTAGTACTCAATCCTGACTTGATTTCAATAGAGATCGGTGATTTGATACGATAATTAGAAAGAACTTATTAAATATATGTGACAAGACGCATGTAGTTTGCAATGAAGGAATAATAAAGATAACTACGCCGAAATGAGGCGAGAGAATTGTATATATGAGTATTGGAGAAGTGGGGATCAATGTCTAATGATGATTGTTAGGTCCCGAAAGCTGATTGCTTAGGGTTGTGAGTTTTGTTTGGTATAGGCTATTGATACCAAGACTGAAGAGAAAACTGTGGCCGATGCGCCTGTTGTCCCAAATGTTTCCATATGTGTTTCTGGAAGACTTGTCTGATGTGCCACTTGAAAGACAAGTGAAATTTTGTGTTGACTTGATCCCTGGAGTTTCTCCAATAGCTTGTTGTTCGTATCGGTATGCATCTACTGAAAGGTAAGATATGATGAAGCAACTTCAGAAGTTGTCAGATAGGGGTTTTGTAGAATGAGTTCTCTGCCATGTGGAGCCCGATAGTTTTTATGAATCAAAAGATGTCACAATGAGAATGTGCATAGATTCACATGATTTGAACAAATTGACTATAAGTATCCGCTGCCGGGAATTGATGATTATTTCGATTAGCTGCATGAGAGCTAATTATTTTTCTAAGATTGATCTACGAATGGGATATGATTAGTTGAGGTCCGAAGAAGGAATGTACTGAAAATGGCTTTCAGGGATAATTATGAGCACTACGAGTAATTAGTTATGGACATTATGAATATGGATTTGTATATCAATGTTGGAGGAATCGGTAATTGTAATTATCGATGATATTTTGGTGTAAGTCTAAAGCTGAATATGTCAAATCGTGAGTTTTGATTACAATAGGTTATATTTTGTAGTATGTGATTCTGGAGTTGAGATCTCGGAGGATTCCGCTAAAAGTGGAGGGATTGAGAATTTGGAAGCTGTTTCGCGGTATTACAGATTTAAGAAATTTTGTATGATTAATAAATTGTAGACATGCTGATTTAAATTGGTATGTATATACCAACTTGAGAAAGTTATTATTGGAAAAAAAAAAAAACTTGCACAGATTTGCGTGAGTAAGTTATTATTTTTATGGTACTCTAGAATCGATTATGTTTGATTAGAAGAGTCGTTTCATTTTTCAACTATTGGTTTGCTTTACAAGTGGGATTAGGAACACATATAGCTATGAGTATAGCTTACTAACCCCGACAGATGGTCAAAATGAATGGACTATTTTCACATTGGAATATATAATGAGATCATACATTCTGGATTTAAGTACCAACAGAAACGATAAATAGTTTTGATAGAATTTTCGTATAACACTAGTTATCATGTTAAAAATCAAGAAAACACTGTTTACAGTTTTGTACGTGAGGAAATGTAGAACGCTTACGTGTTGGAATGAAATTGAAAGGACTCTGATTGCTGAGTCTGTGATATGAAAGAAGAGTAATAATGATGAGACACCTAAACCAATCAGTTTTGAGGGAAACGATGTAGTATATTTGTTAGTATCACCGATGAGGTGTACTACTTGTTTTGAAAAAGGGATAAAATTAGCACTGAGGTGAGTTGGTTCATTGAGAATAACAGAAAAGTTAGGAATCTGTTATCTCATTTGGAATTATTTAAGGAAATGTCGAAATAGCACTTAGTGCTTTATTGGAAAAGTTTTATGTAATCTTCACAACTGGTAACGAAGATTAGGCTGATTATACTGAATTAGAAATCATGAAGGGTTAGTATATTTTAAAAAGTCGGAATATATTATGAATATTGTGGTAATGAAGAATAAGGAACAAAGAGATTAAAATAGTATTGATACGTTGGAAGCATCATAAAGGAGTAGACCATACTTGGGAGACAAAAGTCGATACGTTGAAAAAGTATAAGTATGTATTCAAATCCAAATAAACTTCGAGGACGAAGTTTGAGCGTGGTGGAGCCCATTTTGTAATATCCTCGAATTCAATTACGGTGATTTAAGAAATATTTAGACAGGTAATTTATAAATAAGTTGAATTATGAGCAAAGATTATGTATTTGGGGATATTTAAAACTTAGTTGTTGTTTTAAGAAAATTTAAAAAGTTTAAGAACTTTGAATTGATTATTATGAATTATAAAAGTTAATAATGATAAATTTAAGAATAAATCAGTATTTTATGGAACCGGTTAAGTTGGGGGGTGAAATGTGCAAAATGGGAAAGATGGGAATAAAAAGGCCAAATGTCTTTTCATTCTCCAAATGCTCTCTCTCTCTACACTCTCTCTCTAGAAAAACACTCTCTACTTCTCTCTACGATATCTCACAAACCGACCGGCCGATTATCGAGATTTATACGTCATCGGAAAGATCTCGAGGAGTACAACAACAATCTACGGTTGGATTTTTGATTTCGTACGGATTAAGGTAAGAATCGACTCTTTTAAGATTTTGTGTTTCGGTTTTGAAGAACATAAGTTTGAATCTGTCATTTTTATGCGATTTAAAGCCGATTTTGCTTGAGTTTTAGCTAGAATATGATAGTATATGTGTAATAGAATCAAACCTAGGTATAATACTTGATATATTCATGATTTTAGGCTTTGAAATGAAGGATTTAAGTTGTAAAGATGAACAAACTCGAAAATACCAAGAACACAGTCGAAATGCAAGAACAAACTAGATTTTTGTACTAAATTCGAGCAGGAATTCAAGTTTGACACCATAGATTCGAATCTAAGGCCCTAGATTCGAATATGGTTCGAATCTACCCTTAGGAATTCGAGTTTAGTCATTAAATTTGAAGGAAATTCGAATTTAACCCCTGAAATTCGAGTTTAATGCCTAAAATTTAGAAATTTACTCTCTAAACTCGAGTTTTTTTGAATAAAACTCATAAATAACACATAAAATGACAAGAGTTATTCAAAGGACAAGGTGTGAACTTGAAATGGGTTCAAATTTAGTTGTAGTTCGAAATTTGGACATAGACCCGAAATGGGGAAAAATATTGCAAAAACTTACGAAACTTGGTTTTATGGATTTAAACGGTTTTTGACTCGAAATATTGTTGTAATTAATATAACAGGTCCCTTGTGGTGTTGTTTAACCCACAGTGGGGTACTTGGTGGATCCGGTTGAAAGCCCGAGGAGAAATAAAATTGGTTAACATTTAATTACGCACCCACTGTGAGTACATATGATTTCGCATGTTTATATCTGCTTTATGATTGCTATTGCCTGCTGAGACATGTTGCTTCATTTTTCGCTTGGAATTCTACTAACTTGCGTAGATTTAGATGCACATTCTTATATGATGCATGTCCGTTCGTTTGTTGTGCATCTAACGATGGACCAGTGGGTCGCATCTGTTACTCTGATGTTACTGCTCTATATGACGCTGGAGCTGATCCCTCCAGGTCCGGTAGGCAGTATGTCATCCCCGATGTTATGTCTGTCTCAGATGGTTGGGTTTTCATACCGAGCATGGGGCTCGTAGGAGCGACGGCTCATGTGTGTCGTACTTTGTGTTCGTGGGGAGTGCACGACGTGTGTCGTCGGTGCTACTCTTGTGGGCATCATAAGGATTTATAAAATGTGTAAATCTGTGTATTCACTAAGCCTTTGCTTATACCTCAGTTGTTGAATTTTTACAGGAAAGGGAAAGTCTACTGCCGGACCTTCTAGTTAGGTCATTTTGGGAAGATTTGGAAGACTTGGCACTATTTCATCGGTAATTATGTTATGAGACAATGTTGTAATATATTCTGGATGATTGTAATAATTGTAATGGGTGTGTAGCCTTAGACTTGGTACCTTATAGCCCTGTAGGGTGTTTGACACTGTTGCACTACTTTATTTCTGTATTTTAATGCTTCCGCACTTAATTTAGGTTATCAGATCATTATGTTATTGCTTGTTGGTGATAAATCCTGGGCGTTATGTAAATGGTGGTTGTTGTGGCAAGGGTGTCACACCTTACGTGTCCCATACTTAGACATACTTTTATGATCAAGGCAGACATACAATGGTTATGACTTTTTGGTATTTGCAAATTATCTTTAAAAGGCAAACGGCGAACACAGTTCTGTATTTACATACAACAGATTGTCTTAGTTTGTTTTAGAGTTCCTCTTATGTTAGCAAGACAGTGGTGACAGGTCTATACTCACGTACAATAAAGCGACTTATCTTGCTAGTTTAAGTCAAAACAGCGGTGACAGGTCTGTACTCACGTACAACAAAGCGACTTGTTTTTACTTCCGTTACTTTTCAAAACCTTTTCTTTCTTTGTTTATGATGTATTTTGATAAAGCTATACATCCCCCAGATAAATTTTCATGCGTCATCCATAATCATTGTCTGTATGTCTCTAACATAGAAATTGAGACCTTTTGATCATACATCTAAGTTAGTTACACATATGACATTTTCTTGATTATTTTATTAGCTGTTAGGATTTCCTTCATGTATTATGCCTACCAACACATCAGACAAGAATGTGTATATCACTTAGATTTTATGGTGAATTATGTGTGAAAGCTTAACACTTAGAGTTTGTTAGACTGTGCTAATTATCGTCACTTTGAACCTATGACTCTAAGACTTCTCTCATATTTCAGTATTCTCTTTTTTTTAAAATTTTTATGGTTTTCCCTCTTTTTTTTCTTTTCTTTTTCACTGTTAAGTAAAATAAACTGATAAACTGAACTAATTACTTGCTACTAAAAGAAAATCTACTAAGGTCAAGTTACTCTGGATTACGCATGCTATTTAGTTGAACTAACAATTCAAAGCGTGACTTATCAAATGCTTTTGTGAATAGTTCCGCATTATTGTCTTCCGTTGCAACTTTTACCAGTTTTATCAAGTTCTTTTCAGCACAATCACGTATGAGATGATGTCTTATGTCTTTGTGCTTAGTTTTACTGTGTTTAACTGGATTATTTGTTATAGCAATAGTTAATTGATTGTCTATCCTAATGGGAGTGTGAGTATAAGTCAAACCGTAATACCGCAATTGTTGTTGAATCCACATAACCTGTGAACAACAACTACCAGCAGCTACATACTCGGCCTTGCACGTTGATACGGCTACCGAAGTTTGTTTCTTGCATTGACAGGATACGAGCCTCCCTCCAAGGAACTGACAACCTCTAGTTGTTGATTTCCGGTTCAAGCTACATCCTCCATAGTCTGAATCCGTATACGCCTCCAATTCCAAATCTCCATCAGCATGATACCAAAGGCCCAGCTTCGGTTTCAACTTCAAGTATCTCAGAATCCGATTTACGGCTTTCATATGCATTTCCTTTGGATTAGCTTGAAACCTTGCACAAATACACACAACAAACATTATGTCAGGTATAGAAGCAGTTAAATACATAAGTGACTGGATCATGGCCCGATATAAAGCGGATCCACATTAGTATCACTATCTGTACCCTGTCTGAGATTATGATTCACTTGAATCGGAGTACTGAAATGCGCGGTCAGCTTTGTTCCTTCCATCCCGAAGCGCTCCAAAATGTCGTAGACATACTTCGTCTGATGAATAAACATTCCTTATTTCCTTTGTTCAACTTGTAAACCGAGAAAGAAGTTCAGCTCTCCCATAGCACTCATCTCAAACTTCGACTTCATAACCTTTTCAAAATCCTTGCACATCTGCTCGTTTGACGACCCGAAGATGATGTCGTCCACGTACACTTGTACCAAAATAAAATATTCACCTTTCATTTTCACGAATAGTGTACTATCAATTCTCCCTCTCTCAAACCCATTTTCTAAGAGATGAGTTGACAGTGTCTCACACCAAGCCCTAGGTGCCTAATGTAATCCATACAGAGCCATATCAAGTCGACATACTCTGTCGGGATACTTGGGATCAGTAAACCCTGGCGGTTGTTTGACATACACCAATTCCTTCACCTTGCCGTCAAGAAGGCACTCTTGACATCAAGTTGATATACCTTATACCCTTTGAAGGACGCGAAAGCCAGAAACAGTCGAATCGCCTCAAGCCTCGCCACTGGTGCAAACACTTCGTTATAATCTATTCCCTCTTCCTGGTTGAACCCTTTTACCACGAGTCTTGCCTTGTTACGAGTAACTATTCCCCGATCATCCCGTTTGCACTTAAAGACCTATTTCGTCCCTATAGCAACTTCTCCTTGAGCTAACGACACTAATTCCCACACTTCAAGCTTTCTGAACTGTGACAGTTCTTCTTGCATGACTTCAACCCAAGAATTGTCTTTCAGTGCCATTTGCACATTCTTTGACTCTACTTGTGAGATGAAGCACGAGTATAAACACGTGTGAAATGCCTCGGAGTCGTTTATAATTGATAACAGCACTGTATTATTTTTCACAGTACTCCTAGTTCTCACACCGGCATTTGGATTCCCTATGATACCCTCAATTGGATGATCCTTATTTATCCTCGATGTCTCAATCTCATCGACCTCAAGATTATCTCCCAAGTTCGATCCTATCTGACTTATTGGGGTATGACTTCTGACGGAGTAACATCTACCTCATGATCACCGTCTTCGGAGGTAGAGTCACTTGCCTGATTCTCATTCGTAGGTATTTCAGGTTCATTATCTGCTGGAGACCTATCTTCTGTCATTGTAGTCTCAGATGTTGATGGAATGCTTGATCTTGGAAAACCTCTACACTCTTCGTTAAGATTCAATGATGAGAAATCATTTTCCACAGTACATGCATTTCCACTAAACGGTATGTAAAATGATTCAAACACAGAGTCAAAATCAAATAACCATTCAGGACTAGTTTGGGGTTCATGTGAATTACTTGTTACGTCAATGTTGAACACAATTTCAACCGTACCATTTGTTTTGTTAAAAACACTCTTGTTTGGTGAATTAGGAACATAACCTAGGAAGTATCCTTCGTCAGCCTTTTCACCAAACTTAGGCTGATGTTTTGTTTTTGATAACGTACACGGTACCCTAAATGGTTCAAAGCCAGTTAAATTTGGTGATCTTTTATTCAGAACTTCATAATAGGTATTGTTCAGTGATTTGACAGTAAGGACCCGGTTTAAAACATGACACGCGGTATTCACTGCCTCCCCCCAAAACATGGTAGGAAGCTTTGAATCCAAGAGCATGGTTCTTGCTGCCTCAATCAAAGTCCTGTTCTTGCGTTCTACCACCCCATTTTGCTGTGGCTCATAAGGTGCACTAAATTGATGCACTATGCCTTTAGTTAGGCAATATACACCAATTACTGCATTCTTAAATTCTGTTCCATTATCACTCCTGATACGTTCTACCCTTGTCCCATAAGAGTTCTCGACTTGGTCTAAGAACCTAATTAGCGTGCCTGCTGTTTCGTCCTTTGTACCTAAAAAGAAAACCCAAGAGAAACGTGAGTAATCATAGTAATAACTAAACAAAACCAACTTTCACCTATGCTCCTTTTGTTGATTGGACCGAAGAGATCCATATGCAGGAAATCGAAGGTGGAAGCGATCGAGTTCTGAGTCTTTGACTTGTGTGACTTCTTAGGTTGTTTTTGCTTTTTACACGGGACACACATGTCATCGAACTGAAAACTCTTCAGTGGAACACCTTGTACCAGACCATTTTTCATGATGTAGTTCATTTTCCTTAGGTGCAAGTGTGCCATGCATCTGTGTCATAGTATAGATTCGGATTCTGAAGCTTTAGATAGTAAACAAATTGTTCCCATTGATGAGTCTGATATATTCATATCCATTATGTACAGATCATTCACCCTTGGGGCTCTCATCATGATCCAATTTTCAGGTATCTTGAATCTTGGCTTCAACAATAACGCTTCATTTGCAGTAAAAATTACTGAATTCTTCTTATCACAGATCTGAGAGACACTAATGAGATTGTGATCAAGTTTATCAACATGGTAAACTTAATCAAGTTTTATAGTCCCATTAGTTATCACTCCTGTTCCAGTGATATTTCCTCCCTTGTTCTCAGCAAATGATACGAATCCCTTGTTCACTCCCTTGAAGTCTGTGAGTAGACTCCTTTCCCCAGTCATGTGACGAGAGCAACCACTGTCGACGAACTATTTGTTGTTTAGACCTGTAGTTAACTCCTGCACATGAAAGAAAACAAGGTAGTTATCACGGGGAACGCAAGCCATGACTGACTTGGTAATACCATTCTCATCCACATACGTGAACTCCTTCAAATACCCATCTCTCCTTTCAGGTGAGTTGGGTTTTTGATTGAGAACTTGTTGTGGTGATGAGTGATTAACATTCACTCTTGGCCTTTGGGCTGTCATTTGCGGTTGAGCCCTAGAATAGTGTCTATTATAATGCATTTCATTCTGATATCTATGGGCTCTACCTGGTGTCTGCTGTCTTTGAGGAGTATGTGACCTAACTGGAGTGTAAGTCCTTCTAGGTGTTGTACTCCTATATCCTTGTTGTGGTCCTGACCTAGATTGACTAGGAACTCTATTCGAAGAATTAGTCCTAATCACTTCATTCTGTCTTACCGACACCAGAATTTGTTTAGCAGCTACCTGTTGCATTCAAATTTTTCTCAGTATGTTGAGAATTACTTGTGCTAGCAATACTAGGTACTGGTCTTAGGGCTGGTTGATCTTGCTTCCCATTAGTAGGTCTAGACTCTGGTTTAGAAGATGTAGACTCTACTATAAGGACAGCTAGAAGCAACATGTCCTTTCTCATGACATCTAAAGCATGACATCTTATCAATCGACTTCTTATAAGTACCCTTTGATTTAGGTGTCTCACTAGTGTCATTTTCTTTCGATTCAACTACAGTGTTCACTTCCTCTTGCTGATTAGTACTTATAGATTTAGCTTCTCCTAGTATAGTGTCACTAGTAGACTGCAAAAAGTTGACTTTCTTAATATTTGGGGTTGTGGTAGACACCTTAGTTGAATTATCGTTTTTAGATTCAGTTACAGTTGCTACCTCTGATTCAATCGTTTTAGTGGTTTTATCCCGAGGTTGAGGCACATAGTTGTTGTTGAACGGTGGAGGGCTTTCCTAATAACCTAGGCCTAATGGTTTCTTAGACTGCCTTTGAGCTTCTAAGATCTTTCCTAGATTTAGGGATGAGTTCCTAAACTTTTCAAGCTTGCTATTGGCCTCTGCAACCTTAACTCTACATTCTGCTAGCTCTACATCTTTAAGAGAGAGTTCTTTGGTCAAAGATTCGACATGCTTGTACATGAGTTCTAATCTGACACATTGTTCACTTAACTTGTCTTTTAGAACTATCACGTCCTGAGCATCTGCTTTCATCTTGTTCCTCAAATCCTCCTTAATATCTAGAAGAATAGCATTATCAGATTTTAATGATTGGACCTGAGCTGTTAAGTTGTTATGTGTCTCTAGTACAAGATTTAATCTATCATTTAAAGTAGCACTTCAAACACATAAATCATGGAATGTAGAAAAGTTTAGAGTTACCTTTTTGCGGTCCGATTCCACATTAGCCATTTGAGCTGCAAAGTCCAGAATGGTTTGCTCCTCTAACTTTTCCACAAACAAAGGACTTGATTCTGTCTGCTGGGTGTCCTCTACTTCTTCTTCAACTCTATCCACCCGGTCTAAGTTACCTCAGCCATAAAGGCTCTGGCATTCGACTCCGGATGAGTGCTCCAATCATATGTTCCATCAAGCTGTCTGTTGGATGACACATTTGTTAACAGTCCAGCGATGGCTGCTTGATTCCCAGAACCACTAGAGTGATGTCTCCCTTAGTTTTGATTCTGATAATTTTCCACTTTTGGCCTTTGACACTCTCTGGCAAAGTGTCCCAATCCTTGACACTTAGCACTTTACCTTTGACTTGCCAAACCCAATTTTGTTGTTGCTTACGCTCAGATTCCTTCCTGTCCTCTTCATAAACCTCTTGACTCTTTGAGTCACCATGGCCAGTTGCCATTATAGGTCCATCTATTCCAAGTCGTCGGGATCTACTTGATCATAGTCCTTTTCCCACAGAGCTGGATCGTTTATTTTACCTTGAACGCAATTGCCGTAGGCAGCGACAAATGAAGCTAGACGAATTTAGATGATCTTCAGCTGATTTTGCGCTCATAGGCATCTTTTTGTAGCCTTGAGATATAGACGCTGAGTGATGTGATTTTTCTTCTGGTTTGGAAAACCCTAAGAATGCCCTACTTCTAGAATACTCTGACTCAACTGGAAAACGATCTTCTCCCAAGAAAAATGTTGTGGCCCCCGACTTCAGTTCACTAGCGGTTAACGGTTTTGATTTCACAAAATACATCTCTGGATCTTGAACCTGATCAAATTCTCGTTCCTTCTTTTGCAACTTGAAGTTGTATGCCCTCAGCGTTTTGATAACCCCTTCAAGAGTAAGAGTCTCAAACTTCTTTTCATCATGCTTTATTGCGCCGTGTACATCTCCCACTTAGCCGGTAAAGCATCCAGAAGTTTTTCTATCTTCTCTAGTCTATAGATACTCAACACTGTGATTGTCAAGTTCAGTTAGCAGATGATAGAATCTAGTAATTTTCTCATCTAGCGTTTCATTCTTCAGTGCTTTGAAGATAGCAAATTGCTGCTTCAACATTTGTTCTTCCCTTGCGTACCCTGGGATTTCCCTCACATCTCTTCTCTAGAGAATCCAAAAGCTCTTTAGAAGTCCTGTGATTCCTCAATGTGTGTAGGATTTCCTAAGGTAACGCTATTCTGATAGACGAAAAAGTTCGGTTTTCGGCCTCATAAATTTTCTTGTCACCATCTTTCATGTTCTGATACATCAAGACTCTTTGTCGGCCTTCAACCTCTAGCGTAGGAGGAACATATCCCCCATCAATGCATATCCACATACGCATGTGATTGAATCTTGCAAAGTCAGCAAACCTATCCTTCCACCAGTAGTAATTTTCCAGTTTCATCAGCTTAGGAGGAGAATTTGCTTTGCCAACCTCATCGTCCATTTCCAGGAAATTGTGCAAACTCGACATTCTTTCGAAAACTTTTTGTTTTCGAACTTAAATTATTTAATTTAAAAATGTATTTAAAATAAACCTTTCGAACTTATTCAAGTTCGAATATGTTTACATTTAAATTCGTTTATGAAATTAAATTTGAAATGATTTAAGTTCGAACTCAACAAGTTCAAAAAAGTGTAAGTTCGAAAACCCTAGAATCTCTTACAAATTCGAACCTCAGTTAAGTTCGAGAAAACCCTGATTTTCTGACAACTTCGAAGTCTGACACAATCGAACACTTCTGACAACTTCGAATGATCTGACAAGTTCGAAATCCAGTTAAATTCAAAAGAAACCCTAAAATAAATTCGAGAGGAGCGTATTCTGACAAGTACGAAGAACCCTAATACCCCCTTAAGTTCGACCGCCGCAAGTTCGAGAAACGGCCAGAAATTCTCGTTAGTGGTTTAACGGATCGATTACACACGGAACCTGGAGACGAACACTATGATAGCCGATATGATGAACGACCCGACACGTGAATTTCTCCGAAATATTCCCTGAAATCACTGTAGCTCGTACGTGCACGAATACAAGCTCTGATCACCAATTTCTCCAAAAGTCCTTAATTAAAATGGATTAACACATAATTATAAGGATTAAGTTCGAACTTAACATACTAAGTTCGTTCAGGCCCAAGCCCACGGACATGTCCCATACCTTACGACTTGGCTTCACTAAGTTCGTCTGGGTATGGATAAGTTCGAACCCTAGCCTTTGAACTTATTCTAGAACTTATCTTTGAACTTATTCTAGAACTTATCTTTGAACTTATTCTAGAACTTATCTTTGAACTTATCATGCAAATGTAAACATCATACACAATCGTGATCAAACATATATGACTTGTATTATCAAAACCTAATCTATTTCAAATGACTATCTTATATATACCTAGACTGCTTTCGTCACATTGGGTGTACCAACATTGGTTCTTCTAACTCACATCACCAACTCAAGGAATTTGATCAAATTTCAAAATTTAATTCACACCAACTTCCAGCCACTACCTCAGAACACCTAGTCACGTTATCACTCCCATCAGAACTCCTTCGACATTGTCAAGCTCAAGGATACACTCATATTCACTTCGGAGCCATCAGATCAGCCCTCACTTTCCATGGAAGGAAAGGTCTCCCAGCATTTTCCAGAGTTGCTCTTGTGGTTACCAGATTTGTAGAATACCAACACACATGTATTGGTACCATCCAAACCACACTGAATGCAGGAACCATTTTCGTCACCTTCTACCCAAACTTCAACATGCCACTAAATGACCCTTCACTACTCACCGCACTAAAAGCCCAGATCCAGATTGGAGGTACACCCCAAGTTAATACCTTTCAAGCAACCTTTCACTACCAAATGGCATACCGTGTCCAAAACCATTCTCTGGATATCATGGTTCCCGGACAAGAAATTTCTGGCGATGCCCTATTCATAGATGTGGACTAAAACACAACCCCAACCTGCACATATGTGCCCAAGCAATTATCTCGAGATGAGTTACTCAAGTTGCTTCCAAAAAAATGGGTAACAAACTATGAGCAAATTCATCAAACCCCTGTCCAGTCCACAACAGCCCAAAAGTTCATCAGACACCAAAGCGAACTTGTTGAAGTCCATTTCTCAACAAGCCAGAAAAAGACGAACATCTTCCCTATAATCCATATGAGCCCACACAACCCCCAGTCTTAGAACCCCCAGCCCTAATAAACAGATTAGACCATTGTTCTTTTGATGTATGCAATTGCCTAGATTGCATAGAAGAAGCATTCAAGGTTGAGTATATGAAGACGTCCCGAAGAAAAAGAAAAAATCATCACAGAGAAGCTGAAAGAAAGATATGAAGCTGGTGATACTTCGGTTGGCCTTCTCGGAGACTGGTGTTTCTAGCTCAGTCACTGCTGCAGAAGCTACCCTGAATTGGCAAAGTGAGAATGTTGCTTAAAACCATGCCCTCATCACCATTTTGGCCCAACAAAAGAGTTTTACAAAGACACAATAAGCTCTTGCTGTTAAGATTTGTTCTCTTGTAGATATGAAAAGGGAAATCAGAACCAAAATGCAAAGTCTCCATGACGAACTTCTTCAAATTGTTCGTATAATCCATGCTACCCAACATTCAAGAGTCTTGGTCTAAAAATAAGCAGAGATGAAGTTCTTAAAAGCTTAGCTAATGGATCTTAAAAGACAACATAAGCACCAAAGAGTATCTACTCTCGTTGATGATCCATGGAGATTACCCTCTGCTCCGTTTGTCTATCAGCTTTTGAACCCCAACCATTACCCTCACCTCCATTCTAGAATCCATCCCCATCCCTTTCTTTATTGTCCACAAAACACTCAAAGGAAAAATTCCCAATAGCTCTCACTCGCAGAAAATACCAAAAACCCGTCCACATGAAATGCACGTTACTCAATTGATGACATTTCAATGGTAGCCTCCTCGAAAGGCCCAGATATATTACCAACTGAGAAAGCAAACATAATCTCATCATTTCTATAATCATTAGCCCAGAGAGAAGCTTCAAGTGTTCTACTAGTCGTTCATCCACAGATGATAGTCTTGACCCTTCTGAAGCCTTTGAACACTTGTTCCTTGTGGAACCAGAGACTACAATGCCAAACGTTACTGAAATTAACTTCGATCCAGAAGATGTCGGATCTGAGACATCACCACATAAGAAAGATCATGTCCCAAAATCAGACTCGCAGCAACAGTTCACCTTTAATGACATCCCACCTTCAAGATGGCGGGAAAGAGGCATAAAAATGCTAACATGTTGCTCCGCATAACTCCAATTTTATGACATATATTTGGTCATCAAAAGGTTTGTAATGAGGACACAAGATCGCCTTAGAGAAGAAATTTTTAAGATGAAGTGCTGTTCATTTCAGAGAAAAGATCTGGAAAGGCATTACGATAGAATGTCAAAAAGATTCTACTGTCTTAATGGAGTTGATGATGTAAACCTCAAATAGGTTTACTTAAGCTCCTTTCCAGAATCGCTTGCAAATGAAGCATACAGGTCCTTGGAGTTAAAAAACATGACGGTTGCTCAAGCATTATGTGCAATAGCTTACTCTGACTCGCCTTCTGAATAAGAACTCAGTGACTCAAAATATAACTAAGAGGGAGAATTGTTCACAATAACCACTTCACAACCTCCACAAGCCAACCTATTGTCTCAAGACCAAACCCCTCAAGTCCTATCATTACAAGAACAACCCTCACCAATAGCCAAAGTTCATCTTCTCACCAATACATGCGCCAAGCCCATCCCATTAATTGCATTCTTTGATACAGGATCAATGGTTTCCGTTTTGAACCCTAAAGTCCTTCCTGAAAATTACTGGAAACCATATCAACAATACTTGAAGGTAGCTAATGGAGAAACATTTGTCATTGACAAAATAAGTGATCCTGTGTACATAAGGTTTTTCCCAAAATCTGTCATAAGACACCAATTCTTAGGCTCAAGTCTACATGAAAAAGATCTCTTAATTGGCTTTGATATTATTCACCGGTTGTCGGATATAAGGTTCAGAAAACAAGGACACCATTATAAAAGTTTCTTAAATCCATGGAGTATTGTCCCAAAACTATATATGACCTCTTCAGCCACCCATGACAACCTCAGACAGCAAATCCATTAAACATCCTATGCCTTTAGCCACACCGACCTCATGAAAATATGTCCCCATTGTTGTTAAATCCATCATTTGTCTCCCTCCCATTTCGGCAAAATGAGGATATTAATCCCACTAAGGCAAGCCATCCATGAATGAACCCAGATCATTACCAGCTTACATAATGCTTAGAGCTTGTTGACCCCAGAATTATTGAATCAACCACATCGCCATGGGCATGTGAAACGTTTTATGTCAAAAAAAGAAGTGAAAAAGTCTGTGGGAAGCTAAGACTGGTTATTAATTACCAGCCTCTTAATCACTTTTTGGTAGACGACAAGTTTCCCCTTCCACAAAAAAGTCACTGTTCCAGTCATTGGTTAATGCAAAGGCACTATCCAAATTCGATCTTAAAACAGGATTTTGGCAATTAGGTATTAAACCTGAAGACAGGCCAAAGACTGCCTTTTGCATTCCAAATCACCATTACCAATGGAAGGTGATGCCATTCAGTTTGAAAATGTTCCATCTGTCTTTCAAAAGGCAATGGTAAAAATTTTTGAACCAATTCTTAAGAATACGTTGGTCTACATTGATGGCATCCTCTTGTTCTCACCAGATGAAAAATCCCATACTGACTTACTTTCGAAGTTCCATTCAATTGTAAAACAATACGGGATAATGTTATCAGAAAAGAAAATGGAAATTGGAGCAAGCTCCATAGATTTCCTTAGCATGAAGATCTTTGATGGAAAGTATCAGCCCCAGCCACACATTGCAAAAGAGTTGCACAAGTTTCCAGAAAAGCTGACATCACAAAAAGAAGTGCAACAATTTCTTGGTTTAGTCAATTATATGGCTGATTTCCTACCTAAGTTGTGAAATCATACAATACATCTATTCTCCATGCTAAAAAAGAATCCTCTAGAATGGTCAGAGAAACAAACAAATGCTGTGAAGGCCATTAACCAACTTGCTGATGTGATGCCTCCTTTAAAGATTCCCACGCCGACTGACAAATGGATTCTTCAGACAGATACTAGTGACGAGTACTGGGTTGTAGTACTGTCGGTTCAGAATGGGAATAATGTCAGAGAAATTTGTGGTTACAAAAGCAGCACGTTCAAAACTGCCGAGCAACACTATCACCCTACCTACAAAGAGATTCTCGCCGCGAAAAGTGGAATTGAAAATTTCCAGTTCCATCTAATCGGTCATCATTTCTTGATAGAAATGGACATGTCATATTTTCCACGGATGCTACAGTTCAAGAGAAAGACGCTCCCTGAAGCGCAACTGTTGAGATGGTCAAATTGGTTTTCCCAATGGCAGTTCACAGTGAAACACATCAAAGGCACAGAAAATATTCTTGCAGATTTTCTGTCCAGAGCAAAGAACTATAAATGCAAGGATCATGTTCAGCTGATTCACAAGGACCTTCCAATGGTACTCTCTATAGGAACAACCAGTTCCTCCACCAGAGATGAGCAAGAAGACTCCCGAATGTTCCCAACTCCTAGCCTCCCAGTAGATATGTTGGAGTCAATTTCAGACCTTACTCTTGACGAAAGGTCTAACCTGAACTACAGGAAGTTCCTTACAATCATCTTCAAAAATCATGGCTCATACATGAAGGGACTCAGATTTCACCCAGATTTCCCCTTCTTGAATATTTTCCATATTAATGATCTGTATAAGCTCCCGAAGAGGCTTTATGTTTCTTTTGGTACCTTTGAGTCTCACACCATTGCCATATCTTTCAACTCACATAAACTACTAATGAACATGCTTCAGTGTCACTTCGGTGAAACGCCTCCAGAACAAAAGCATGCATTCACTCTTTTCCAGTGGTTTAAACCATCGCATCAATGGATTCAGCTGTTGACCCATCCAAAGAAAAGGTATGGGATAATCCTGTTCAGAAGGCCATGTTCATTTATACCATACACAAATTTGAACCAAGAAAAGTCGCAAATTTACCATTCTCCATTTGCCTTCATCATGGAATGGTATCATAACAATACATCCAGCTTTTCCATTAGGCTTCGTAAATTTACCATTCTAGCCAACAGACGTGGCTAGAAATACTCGGAGCCCTGGCAAGCGCGAGTAACGTAAAACCAGAAGTCATCCCGGCAAATGTTCTTGTAGACAAAAAAAAATATGGTCCATATATGATCCTGTAGCCATGGAATGGGAAAACGCCATCAATGATTATTGCGAAACCCATCTTGTACCAAGGTATGGAAAACCGAGTGAACCAGGAACTAATTTTATCATCTATTTTGCTAATCCAAATGATTACCATGATCCGGAAGCAGAAGAAGATGGTAACCACTACGACCCATAAGACGATCCATCACATCCTGATTCCCGCTGGAAATAGTTGTACTTTATTAAGTATGTTTTAAAGGTGTGTTTAGTGTGTTTTAAATAAATCATCAGCTTATGATGTAAAAATGACATAGTATAATGTCATTTTCTTATTCTAGTAAAAGTAGAATTATGTAATGCTTATGTAAATTCTTATGTAAGCACTTATGTCATGCTTATGTAATGCTTATGTTAGCACTTATGTCATGCTTATGTAATGATTATGTAGTCATGCCTTTTCCTTTTCTATAAAAGGAAGGCTCCCCCCTCATTTGTAAGGCATCCCTTGAAAGAAATAAATTTTCCTTTCTATAACTCTCTCCCATCTTCATCCTTTCTGTCTTTGAACTTCTTCAAAAATTTCGACTTGGAGTTGTAAGTTATATAAATAATCGTTTTATTTAATAATTTTACTTTGAGTCTTGCATCAAACCCGATTAATACAGTTAATGGGAGAATTTAAGACTTTTTAATGCCTTATTGAATCCTGATAAGTGATTTGCAAAATCAACCTAAGTCTGTTTACACTATTACATTAGTTGTAACTTGGCAGATTGTCAAAGCTGTCCATAACAGTTGGACAGGTTTGACAGAAACTGTCTAAGCTGTTAATGTCTATTGATAGTTTTTACCCAAGAAAGTGTTCTGTTCTTTGGGAACATGTTTTACACTTTATGGAATTTATTTTCATGTTCTCATGCAAAGTCTTGAACGTAAAGATCAGTCTACAACTCAAGACAAAGTGGAAAATCAGAAACCGCAGTTCTGGCAAAGTTCTTCTGATGCATGATGAGAAAGAGGATATCTGAAATTGGTGACAGACCATTTCTTATATCAAAATAGCATTACAATGAAGAGTAAAGGTCTAAAGTTTACATTCCTCTTTAAGGTAAAGCTGTGAACAACAGAGACAAAAAGGAAACACAAAGATTCTGCAACAAGTGGACAAAGCCTGATTTGTTAGAATGCAGAAAAGTAATTCTATCTTCTTGCAAGATATTCCACTTTCTCTACAACCAATGAAGAAACTTTATTGAGATTCTGAGAGTGAGTATAAAAGAGAAGCTTCCAATGAGTTAAAAAAAGTGAGAGACATCCACAAACAAAGAACGTGCATTGCAAAGCAAAGTGTGTTTTTCATGCATGCAAGTTCGGCTTTCAACTTAGAGCAAAATAGCTAAGTGTGTCTAGCTGTTCATCCTCAAAGTTGTGTGTCTGTGTCTTGTGTAAACAGTGAGTGAACCTTAGTGAGTAAATTCATTGTAACTTGATTGATTGAGTCTTAGATTAGTTTAAAGTCTGTTGTTTCAATTCTGTCATCTCAGTTTGGATCATTCCTCATACAAACTTGTTTGTAATTAACAAGTGTTAATATACACATACAAACATGAGAAAAAGTGTTTGAAAAAGAATTGGTTGTATTCACCCCTCCCCCCCCCCCCCCCCATTTACAGCGTTTGTAAACATACTTGGCAAACCTTTTGGGACCTACACATGTACCTTAATATGATATGATTTCATACCAAAAGAAGTAATCAGGCATCATAATGTTTTCCTTTTACTTTGAAGTGTTATCTGATTGTTATTAGGGAAAGAATCAAAGAAACTAGACTGAACAAAATAAAACAAATATACTCAAATAATCAACTCATAAAAGAGTTTTACATAAGAAATTTAACGAGATACCTATAACACAACTAATTTCTAGTTTTTGGATAAAGAAATTAACCGTAAGTGGTTTCTCGGTCCAAGATAAAATACTGACAATAAATTTGGTCAAAACAACAGTCTTCCTTTGGGCCAACTGTTATTCACATGAACATAACTTTTTAATTGTCACGTATTCAACATTGCATGCACATTATTATTTGGCCAAATTATGTCAACCTTTGGGCCAATCACAATTCACATAAATAATTCTGTACAGTCATCTATGTATTTAAAAATCAACTTTCTATATAAAAGAGGTTACTTTGGCAATATTTAATATAAGTTAATCGAATAAAAATACTAGAACAATTAAAAGTTTAACAAAAAATCATACAATATATCGTCATAAAACGATATCTCAATTGTAAATGATACTCTTAGTTTAATAATTAAACACTGGTATCTAATCCAATCAAACGACAGCCTGCGTTTGGGCAGACTATTCTTAAATGGATAATTAACTTGATAGTGGTTACGTATTTATCATCCCATGTATGTATTATTTAGTCAAACTATGTCAACCTTTGGGTCAATCATAGTTCACAAAAATAATTTCATACAATCATCTATGTATTTCAGTACAATTAATTAATATAAAAGAGGTTACTTTGACAACATTTTACATCAATTAATTGACTTAAAATATTAGATTAACCCTAATGGGTTTCACCAAAAACAAATGAATATTTATATATACATAAGGCAACACCGCGATATTTCAACTATCTAAATTTGTTCAATCTAATTTATTTCTAGGTTAGCGGGGACGTTGCTTAAGTCCTAGCAATATTGATGACAATCCACCCTATAAAATCTGTTAGATATATTGGAACTTTACGAAATATGACACCATGGTTTATGCCAAAATAATTAAAAATATCAAACATTTATTAAGAGAATAACCAGATCGATTTAAACTCACAAAAGTTTAGATATTATCTCGTACTGATATTCTGAATATAATCAATCACAATTACTCACAATCAATATACAAACAATTAAGATCAACGATAAGAGTAACCGAATGATTTGGATTGCACAAAAATGAGAATTACAATACGGTTGAACAATGAGAGCACACTTTCAAAGACTTGACCTAGCCGTACAAGAATTTCTATGCAAAAGAGAATGTATTGTACATTTTCAGTACAACATTTTCTATTTATACAAAAAGTCTAAAATATTAACTAATTACAATAAGACCCCTAGACTTATTATTTTCATGAATTAAACTAATTTCCATCAATCTCCCCCTTTGATGAAAGATAATTAGTCTTCAGTCTTTCAATCCAAGCTTCATCTCGAATCTTCGAATACTCCATCTGTTCATCACCCTCCACTCAATCTTCGAGATAAATTCAACTATCATCTTTCTGTCATTTACACTTAGACCACCTTTCTTTGATTTTCTCTTCTTTTTAGCAGCTAGCCTTCCTTTCAAACCAACCAATACTTTTTGCAATGTACCATCACAATTGATATTCTAACTCAATCAATCACAAACAAGAATTAAACAATAAGAACAACGTTTGCAACTAATAGACTGCTTTGTTTCATCAATTAATGGAATTACAATACGAAGAAGAATGAGTGCACAAATTCCAATGTCTAACCTAGCCGTACAAGTTCGTGAAATTGAATTCCAAAAACGTACATCTACAGTACCCGCATTTTCCTATTTATACACAAAGTCACAACTATTGACTAATTACAATAAGACCCTTAGATTTATTATTTTTATCAACTATATTAATTTCCAACAATCTCCCCCTTTGATGAAAGATAATCACTCTTCAATCTTCAGTTTAGCTTCGTCTCGAATCTTCGAATACTTTTTCTGTTCGTCAGCCTCCACTCAATCTTTGAGGTAAATTCAACTATCATCTTTCTGTCATTCACGCTTAGACCACCTTTCTTTGTCTTTCTCTTCTTATTTGCAGCAAGTCTTCCTTTTTAAACAAGATAATACTTTCTGCAACGTAACATCACAAAACTTGTTTAGCTCAACACTTCGCATGATTCTCTTTCTTTGCTCTTTATCTTTGTAAACAACTGCTGGATGTTTGATCATGATTACTTGATACTCTTTCAATTCATCCATATGTCTAATAAAATGATTTGGCACAGTAACATTTATTTTCCTCATTCCTCGCTCCACACCGATTTGTAGTTCTTGCACAGACATGAGAACCATTTTGGTGTGCATAAAGTGAAATAATGTCTTTAGAGCAAATCTACAGTTTTCATCTCTCATGTTCCGGCATAGCTCATCAAACAGATCTTCTATGTCCACCAAATTCATGTTAAACATATCAGCTTCGTTGAAAACAAAAGTATTCCCATCAGTTCTGGTCACAGTAAACGTTGGATAGAACACTTTCACAAACCGATTCTTTTCTATCTTCACCAAATCAACAATTCTGAACTCACACCTTTCTTTTTCAATTTTTTGAGTCTTATTCTGCAGAAAGAGAGCATAGTTCGCTAGATTCAGAATGTTCGGCATTAAGACTCTGAATAGTTTCAAGAAAGTGCATGGTGCTTGCTTCTTAAAATATATCTTCTTTTCCAAATGATCTTCTAAGTATGGAAGCTTATTTCTTTTTCTTATGTATTCAGCATTTTGTTTTGCAGATAAGTCCAACATTTTAAGCTTTTTCTTACTAACTTCATCCTTATTCAGTAGAGTTAGCATGTCATTGATTTCTTTTTGAACTACCTCCTGAATTTCAAACCTTAATTGATGTTGTCTTTGAGATTCATCAGCCAAAATGTAATTGTTTAAAAACTTTTCCATAATCTCAACTTCATCCAGCTCATTCATGGAGGAATCACATTCTCAATCGGAAAGGGATCAAACTCTTCTTTGATTGAAATAGTCATCTCAGGCTTTTCAACCATTGGCGTCGGTACATCATCCCTCAAAATTTCCTCAACTAACTCTTCCTCATCCTGTATCCTTTCTGCTCTCAGAGATATATCAGTTAGATCAAAAACATCATCATCATCGAATATCTCAACTTCTTCTATCCCCTCAATCATTAACACTTGACTTTCTTCATTATGATCAGAATCATGATATTCTTCAAAATTATCGATACCAGATTGAATACTTAGAGGAACTGGAACATCTTAATATAGAATCAATCCCAGCTCACTCTGATCATCAGTAGATTTGTCTTTAGAGCTCCTAGCTTCTCCAACGTCTCCCCCTCCTGCTTCTTTCTCTTTCTCAGTATAAGCAACCAGCTGAAGTCCAGTATCTATTTCTCCAAGCTTCCTCCTCTTCTCCCCCACATGAGGAGATCATCGGAGTCTTCATCGTGCTTACACTTTGGAGCTGAAGCTTGAGCTTTACAAGTTTGTTTCTAGGTTAGCGGGGACGTTGCTTAAGTCCTAGCAATATTGATGACAATCCACCCTATAAAATCTGTTAGATATATTGGAACTTTACGAAATATGACACCATGGTTTATGCCAAAATAATTAAAAATATCAAACATTTATTAAGAGAATAACCAGATCGATTTAAACTCACAAAAGTTTAGATATTATCTCGTACTGATATTCTGATTATAATCAATCACAATTACTCACAATCAATATACAAACAATTAAGATCAACGATAAGAGTAACCGAATGATTTGGATTGCACAAAAATGAGAATTACAATACGGTTGAACAATGAGAGCACACTTTCCAAGACTTGACCTAGCCATACAAGAATTTCTATGCAACAGAGAATGTATTGTACATTTTCAGTACAACATTTTCTATTTATACAAAAAGTCTAAACTATTAACTAATTACAATAAGACCCCTAGACTTATTATTTTCATCAATTAAACTAATTTCCATCAATCTCCCCCTTTGATGAAAGATAATTAGTCTTCAGTCTTTCAATCCAAGCTTCATCTCGAATCTTCGAATACTCCATCTGTTCATCACCCTCCACTCAATCTTCGAGATAAATTCAACTATCATCTTTCTGTCATTTACACTTAGACCACCTTTCTTTGATTTTCTCTTCTTATCAGCAGCTAGCCTTCCTTTCAAACCAACCAATACTTTTTGCAATGTACCATCACAATTGATATTCTAACTCAATCAATCACAAACAAGAATTAAACAATAAGAACAACATTTTCAACTAATAGACTGCTTTGTTTCATCAATTAATGGAATTACAATACGAAGAAGAATGAGTGCACAAATTCCAATGTCTAACCTAGCCGTACAAGTTCGTGAAATTGAATTCCAAAAACGTACATCTACAGTACCCGCATTTTCCTATTTATACACAAAGTCACAACTATTGACTAATTACAATAAGACCCTTAGATTTATTATTTTTATCAACTATATTAATTTCCAACAATCTCCCCCTTTGATGAAAGATAATCACTCTTCAATCTTCAGTCTAGCTTCGTCTCGAATCTTCGAATACTTTTTCTGTTCGTCAGCCTCCACTCAATTTTTGAGATAAATTCAACTATCATCTTTCTGTCATTCACGCTTAGACCACCTTTCTTTGTCTTTCTCTTCTTATTTGCAGCAAGTCTTCCTTTTTAAACAAGATAATATTTTCTGCAACGTAACATCACAAAACTTGTTTAGCTCAACACTTCGCATGATTCTCTTTCTTTGCTCTTTATCTTTGTTAACAACTGCTGGATGTTTGATCATGATTACTTGATACTCTTTCAATTCATCCATATGTCTAATAAAATGATTTGGCACAGTAACATTTATTTTCCTCATTCCTCGCTCCACACCGATTTAAAGTTCTTGCACAGACATGAGAACCATTTTGGTGTGCATAAAGTGAAATAATGTCTTTAGAGCAAATCTACAGTTTTCATCTCTCATGTTCCGGCATAGCTCATCAAACAGATCTTCTATGTCCACCAAATTCATGTTAAACATATCAGCTTCGTTGAAAACATAAGTATTCCCATCAGTTCTGTTCACAGTAAACGTAGGATAGAACACTTTCACAAACCGATTCTTTTCTATCTTCACCAAATCAACAATTCTGAACTCACACCTTTCTTTTTCAATTTTTTGAGTCTTATTCTGTAGAAAGAGAGCATAGTTCGCTAGATTCAGAATGTTCGGCATTAAGACTCTGAATAGTTTCAAGAAAGTGCATGGTGCTTGCTTCTTACAAAATATCTTCTTTTCCAAATGATCTTCTAAGTATGGAAGCTTATTTCTTTTTCTTATGTATTCAGCATTTTGTTTTGCAGATAAGTCCAACATTTTAAGCTTTTTCTTACTAACTTCATCCTTATTCAGTAGAGTTAGCATGTCATTGATTTCTTTTTGAACTACCTCCTGAATTTCAAACCTTAATTGATGTTGTCTTTGAGATTCATCAGCCAAAATGTAATTGTTGAAAAACTTTTCCATAATCTCAACTTCATCCAGCTCATTCATGGAGGAATCACATTCTCAATCGGAAAGGGATCAAACTCTTCTTTGATTGAAATAGTCATCTCAGGCTTTTCAACCATTGGCGTCGGTACATCATCCCTCAAAATTTCCTCAACTAACTCTTCCTCATCCTGTATCCTTTCTGCTCTCAGAGATATATCAGTTAGATCAAAAACATCATCATCATCGAATATCTCAACTTCTTCTATCCCCTCAATCATTAACACTTGACTTTCTTCATTATGATCAGAATCATGATATTCTTCAAAATTATCGATACCAGATTGAATACTTAGAGGAACTGGAACATCTTAATATAGAATCAATCCCAGCTCACTCTGATCATCAGTAGATTTGTCTTTAGAGCTCCTAGCTTCTCCAACGTCTCCCCCTCCTGCTTCTTTCTCTTTCTCAGTATAAGCAACCAGCTGAAGTCCAGTATCTATTTCTCCAAGCATCCTCCTCTTCTCCCCCACATGAGGAGATCATCGGAGTCTTCATCGTGCTTACACTTTGGAGCTGAAGCTTGAGCTTTACAAGTTTGTTCAACGGCATAAGCCTCTCAGATAATGAACCTAAAGCACTAACAACAGTAGTTTCTAATCCAATCATTCTTTCCCTCATCTCATCAAACTGATCATAACAAAATTCTCTCAGCTTATCAATGGATTGTTGTGGATCTTTTTCTTTAACACCTTCAGCAACAGACTTCCCTTTCAACAATTTTTGATTATTAGACATTTGCGCCATCATCTCTGAATATTGATTTGTCATCTGTGCTATTACTCCACTAATGGCTTCATTTAGTTTTTCATCAGTAACAAAGGGTGACATTCTAACCACTGGGTCACCTAGACTTCCAGTTGACACAACAGTAGAACTTGTGAAAAGAACTTCTGTGTGGCCGGTAGTCAGAGATGGCAAAGTTGTAGCTCTGACCGGTTTTCCAACCATTTAAAGTGAAGGAGAAACAGATGCTTCAAGCACTGTGGTTATTCCGGCAGGGACACGAAGTCCTTCTGCACTTCCTCCAACGGATGGAGTCGACTCAAGTGTCCTAAAGTGTATAGGAGCTATGACTTGTGCATGAGAAATTGTACACTCGGGCGGCTGTGTACTTTGTTCAATATACATAGCATCCAAAGGCTACCAGGATAGATCATGTGTAAATTCTCGGTGTAAAATTGAAACACCTTGTTAGGCACAAAAAGGCCTCAGTTAAACCTGTTATACATCTTAGGGGAGAGATTACTAATGAAATCTGTTTGATGCACTTGAAGGTATAATTTAAGGCTATGTTTATGCCTTATTGAAACCTGAAAAGTGATTTACAATATAAGTCAAAGCTGCTTACCCTGTTAAATTAGTTGTAACTTAGGCAGAATGCCCAAGCTGTCCTATATTGTTGGACATGCTGGACATCAACTGTCTACGCTGCTCATGTCGAAGACAAAGTGGAAAATCAGAAGCTGCTCACATTGCCTAAGTTGTTCTGATACATGAAGACACAGTGGATATTTGAAATAGGTGACAGACCATTTCTTATGCAACAGAGACAAAAAGGAAAAAAGACAATGATTCTGCAATATAGGGACACATGTTGTTTTGTCAGAAAATGCAGAAAAGGTGTCTTGTCTTTTTATAAAGACGCTCCACTATCTAATTAACGAATGAAGAAGGTTCTCTGTGATTCTCTGAGAGAGTATAAAAGGAAGCTTCTAAGGTTTTAGAGATAACAACTAAGAGAGAGATATTCTGATCGTGCAAAGAAGTGTGCTTTCATGCATGCAAAGTTTGCTTAGAATAAAACAGTTGAGTGTGTCCAAGCTGTTCTTGTTCAAGTTGTTTGTCTGTCTTGTAAAATCAGTAAGTCCACCTTAGTGAGTGAATTCATTGTATCTAGTCTGAGTGTGTCTTAGATTAGTAGTCTATCTATTGTTTCTGTCATCTTAGCTTGAACCTTTCCGCAGTTTAAGCATGTTTGTAATTAACACTTATTGATATATACATACAAACATTGAGAAAGTACGTTGGAATTTTAAATAGCTTTATTCACCCCACCTCTACAGCTTACAGCAACATACTAGGAAAACCTTTTGGGACCTACAACTGATATCCAAGCAGTTTAGAGTGCGTGTTAACTCTAGATCTCTCATTACTGCCTATTTTCCACCATGTAAAATAGTGCTGCCAGTTCTTCTTCTTACTATGGCAATGGGTGAATGACAAAACCTCCCAAGTTTAATCCTCAAAACTTCTATGGCTAGAAGTGCATAATGATGCTCTATTTAGACAATCTGCATGTACAACTACTAGAGATAGTGATGGATGGTCCCTATGTGCCAACTTTTGTCACTACTATAACTCCTGCTGCTGAAGGAGCTGTTCTTGAAATCAGGACCTTTGCAAAGGCAAAAGCTCAATGGTCTAATGAAGACAAACATCTGGTTGCCCTTGATGCAAAGGCCAGGAACAAGCTTGTTATTTCTCTACCTGATGATGTGTTCAAACAAGTTGAGAAAATGAAGACTGCAAATGAAATGTGGGATACTTTGTGTACCGTCTATGATGGTCCCACTATCACATTGGATAACAGATTAACAATCTTGTTAGACAATATGAGCTATTCTTTGCAAAGCCAAAGGGGTCACTCACTGAAACCTACACCAGGTTCACTGCCTTGATAAATGATCTCAAAGCTGTTGGGATCACTAAAGACAGCTTAACTCTTGTGAACAAATTTTTGGACATACTGCCTAAGGAATGGAATTACTTCTCTACTATCCTCAGAAACTCACGCACCATCAGAGGTATGGATCTTGTAAATCTTTATGGATCTTTGCTAAATGATGAATAATCAAGGCAATAGAAAAGAAATTCCTTAGAGATGTCCAAAAGAGGTGCTGCCTTAGTAGCCAGCGTGAGACAACCTACTGGTCATGTGTGTGATGCGTTCACACAAGCTGATCAACAGGCTGATGATGAAATGTAGGAAATGTCTGAGGAAGAGGACTGTGAAGAACTTATTGAGTTTGATGATGAGCAAACGATTACTATGCTTGTCAGAAAATTCAACAAGAAGAGGTTTGGTGGTAAGATGCTGCAAAAGAAGTCAAGTGTCATCAAGAAAAAGGCATTTGACAAAACTAAGGCTGAGTGCTCTAAATGTGGCCAAACAGACCATATAGCTGCTGACTGTGTGTCTAAAGTTGTTGGCTCTTCCTCAAAACCATACAAGACAAACTAAAAATTTGGAAAAGACTTATCCTCTCTTGGCGAGCTTCCAAGTACTTTTATCCAAAGAGTGAATGGAGAGCTGGTCTCAACAAACAGGTTTTTCAGGCCTCAAAACACTGACAGTTTGTGTGAAAAAGCTATAAAGACTGATGACGGAATGTGTTCTCCATCAAATCAGCCTGCTAAGTGTGTTGCCAATTCACACAAACAAAAGAGGGGAAAACAAGTTAAAACTGCCGCTTTGGGCACTAAACTTGTGAATAAGACAGGTTCTGGATCAAAAGCTGATGGGAAGAAACCTGTTAGCCCTTTTGATGCTGAATATTTTGAGAAAAGGTTTTCAAAAGAAAAGTAACCTGCATCCAACAGGGGTAAGTCTCATGTTGGAAGTAAATCTGTGTGATTTCAAATAAGTTTTTAAATCATAGTGGAGAACTGGTTATATATGAAGGAAAATCTTTTGCTAAAACCAGAAGTAATGATTATGTTGACATGCAACAGTCCTTACATCTCAGTAAAGGCAAAGGCAAAGTCATTGCTCAACCTGAGAAAGTTGGGAATAACCTTTCCAAACCTGTGGAAGGACAAAATCCAATCAAACTACATGTATTTGATCTCTGCCCTCACAAAAAGAGGAAAGAGGACGCAGGCAAAACTGTTGATGTTGTACCTTCCACCCAAGCAGTTGGTTCCTTTAAAACAAATGAGACTTTGTCAAATCCTGTTGAGAAAACCAACAAGGATAAACCATAATGTGTTTCTGGGAGTGCTTCTTCCAAAAAGTCTAACAAGAGAAAATGCTATAAATGTGGAAAGAAGACCCATATGGCCAAAAACTGTCCTGAAACTGAGGACATAAGGCCTACTGACACTGCTAGCTCCAACAATGCAAAAACCAGCAATGTTGGAAGTAACATGTTCATTGAGGAGAGTATCCAAGCTGATACAATCCAAATTGGGAATATTAGTGTAGATCTTAGTGGTCCATCAACAAATGTTGATGAGGAAGGAGAACTCATCCTTATGATGAGTTCCCCTAAAAACTAATATTTTCCCATGACACTCTGCAGGTTAAACAACCAAGCCAGATTGGTACTTGGACAGTGGCTGCTCAGGCCACATGACAGGTTGCGAAGATTTGCTGAGTGATCTCAGTCCTGAAAAAGGCCCAAAGGTCACCCTTTCGTGACAATGTACAGGGATCCACAGAAGGATATGGAACCCTTCAAGCTGGTGCTGCAATATTCAACTGAGTAGTCTATGTGTCTGGGCTAAAACATAACCTTGTTAGCGTTAGTCAACTATGTGATGCTGGCTACAAGGTTAACTTTGATGAGCACCTGGGGTACATATTGGAATCCCAAGACAAGGTTGTGTTGTGTGCATAAAGAAAGAAAGGTGTATATGTTGTGGATATGAATTCTGCTGATCCAAAAACTGAAACGTGTTTCGTCTCAAGAAGCAATGCAGACATTAACTGGTTGTAGCATAAAAGTCTATCACATCTAAACTTCAAGAACATTAACAAACTCTCTAAGAAAGAGTTAGTAACAGGTTTGCCTTCTATGACTTTTGTTAAGGATAAACTCTGCACAACTTGTGAGAAAGGCAAGTAGAGAAAACAATCGTTTAAATCAAATCATAATTTTTCTATTGATACTCCTCTCTTCTTAATCCATATTTAGCTAGAGAAGTAAGGGTCGAATCCACAGGGAGTGTGGTCGTAATCAGGATTAGGTTGTTAGCCTTATAAGTTTATTGAAAGCATTTAAATTGTGAATTTGTGGATTTAAATGATTTGTTTAGAGTAATGATTTGCTATTGCTTTGTAACTAAAATTAATGACAAGACAACTAACGTAGTAGATAAACAATCAAGAGACGAATAACCAATCACGGGATCACCACTGCATAAGTGTTACTCACTATAATTTCATTCAACAATCGCATAGACATAACCAATTGTGTGACTAGATTAATCAAACATGTCTTAACCAATAACTCTCGGCATAGCGTATGCCACATTGATACTCGTCTTAATCCCTAAGCTAATGGACTCGACACGAATACTAACACCACGATAAACTATCTTGCTTTTACCAATCGCAACACATAATCATAATCCTAGCCAAATGTTTATCATTTGGATATACATAATATATCTTGCTTAATTCGAATACATCAAGACATTAGAAATTAAAGAAGAGTAAACTTAGCCGTAGATCCTCCGCGAACGACTAAAGTGATTAGCCGCTCATCGTATGGTCGTCACAATCATAGATCTGAGCCATTAGGTAGCTTGCGAATCAACGTCTTCGTTCTCGTATCGTAGATCCATTTGGCAGGGCTTCGGCACACTTTCACACACGTCGGAACTCTCTCCATAGCTGCCCCGCAACTTGTATTTATAGGGAGGTCGAGATTAGGGTTCCACAGGCTGTAAAACACGTTTTTGCACCGCACTAGCGCACGGCAGGCGCAGGCCTGCGCCCCCCCTGCGCTGAGATGCAGCTAGGGTTTAGCTGGCATTTGCTGGAACGTATTTGGATAGTTGGGACTCTATGCGGAGTGCAGGGTGGCGCAGGCCTGCGCCCCCCTCAGCTCGGTTTGCTTAGAATTTTCTGGGATTGCTTCTTTTTAACATCTTAGCCCTGAAATACAAACTTGGAGTAATAATATGGATTTAACGAAGTATCAGTGCTTAAAATGATCATAATATGACTCTGAAACCATATAAATTATAGACTTATCAAATCTCCCCAACTTAACTCTTGGTCGTCCCCGAACAAGCTTTTGGAATCAGAACTAACTATGTAACGAGCATGTATTAGCAGTGACTCTAGGAATTTTATGTTAAGCTAGCCTTCGCACTAATGCATTAAAATTCTTATCTTGTAAATTAAACACGTTTTCAGTTAAAATATACTTCTCTTAGAATTTATATAGTGTATCTCACTTTTGAAAATACCCTTTTAGCTCAAGGTTATGATACTAAAACCATGTGGGTCTTCCGATCATCGTTTCCTCTTTGCTTGTTTACGACAAATTTTCTTTTTAACCCCATGCTTCTATCTATATTCTTTTCACTAGATTAGCTAGATGGTCCATGTAACGAGACCAAGTTAGGAGGCATCGGGTCTGGAATGTCCTGCCTGCCATGCACCAGATAGCGCTGATAAGTATCTATGGCAGGGTTATAGGCCTGGTAGTTGGGCATCGTGTAATCCTCATAAGACTGATATGGCATACTGGCTACGGAGTCCTCGTGATGTTGGACTCCCTCCCAATATGCCCAGTCATGGTGCTGGTAGTAGGCATTTTGGTATGCCAGGGCTCTCTGCCCATCCTGTAACTGATCCAACCGACCCGCTAAGTGATCGACCCTATCATAAATATGGGTCATACGTCCATTCATCTCAACTAACCTCTGCGTCATATCCTCTCGGAACTCACCCTGACTCACTGCTATATCCTTTATCCTCCTCATCATGCGGTCAAAATCAAAACTGTCATTACCTCGACTACGCGAGGTAGACGCACCTATGTTCGGCTCAACATGCCGAACTCCTGCTTCATTGGCGGCCTTCTCCTCTCTCTCTCTCTCTCTCTCTCTCTCTCTCTCTCTCCTCTCATCCTCAGTTTACTCCTCGATATACGACTCATTTTTCTCTTTGACGAATATCTCCAACCCTTCGTCAACTTCCCTAAAAATCAAGGTAGGGAACATGGCGGCCGTAATAAACGTCGCCGAAATGGGGGATAGCAGGGAATCGGGCGAAAGTGAGCCCGTCCTCTCAAGGAACTTGGAGATCAAACAAGCATGGGGGATGATGGTCCTCTCTATAGTATCGTACATAGCACATAAATCATTCATAATTGTCCACGCAAAGGACAGTCTAGGCTTACCCTTAAGAAGGGCGTGAAGGACTGTGATATCCCTATGCCTGACTTTGGTCAGGTCGCTATCACGAGGCAAGATGTTGTTCACAATAATCTTGTGAAGCACCTTACACCTTGGAGACAAAGCCTTTCGGCTGTAAGAAGTGGATGACTCAGACTCCAAAATGGATGGTATAAAAACTCTATTAACCTGGTCTGTCCACTCCCCTGACCAAGTCATATCAGTGAAGGCCAACTGGGCCTCATTCCTATACTCGTACCCCTGCTGGTTAGACCCTTCGTAGCCTACCGCAGTATATAGATTAAATAATTGGCGAAGGATTGGTGCATCCATCGCCACGTCCCTACCATGGACGGTACCTATCAACCTAAAGTCGTTCGCTGAACGACCTGTCTCCCTCCGTAGGGTAGACATCCACTCGACTACATCGGCCTGATAAATATCGTGGCCGCCCAACTCAAGTACACTTTCCCACCCTAAATAGTCAAAAAGATATGGGATCCCGTAGTCCTCAAAATCGCTCCTCTTAACACCTTTTCAGTTAACACTTTATTTGAATATTTCTTATACAAAAACAAGTGTGTTCTATATGTGTTCGGGGTGTTGGGATAATAGGAGGTTCGGAGACCAGTCTATCGGGACATTAACATTTTGAGTTCGTTGCCTCGTTCTCGTTGATATCTACAATTTGTGTCAACCAACCACAATATGTATGAGATAAATTATCTAATGTAACCTATAATTGTAAATTGCACAATTACGCTTACTTAAAAAATGCGACTATATATATACTCTTTTACGCTCACATTTTGCATCCTATATACATAGTCTATAATTTGCCATTATTTTAAGCATTAAACATTTATCATGTTTTAATAAAAACCATTTAGCACATAAAATTAATTTTTAAGTTAATCACCCAAGTTTTTTGATTTTAACAATATATTCACATTTAGGCAACCAACTTTTTAAAATCAAATTAATTTTTAGAAATTAACCATGACAAATTAAAAAACTTAACACATAAACGCATATCACATAAAACATACATCAAGGTTATCATCAAATTCATGCAATTTCACATACTTTGACTCTAAAAAGTCAAAATCACCATGAAAACTCATTGGATGACCACGAAGCTCAAGCTTTCATTTTTGCTCAAAAAGTATGAAATAAGTTGCAATAACTCAATAAAAACACTAACCTTGGTGATTGGAAGCTTAACTTGGTACAAATCTAGCTTTTTTCTTCACCACTTTCTCTACCCAAAAATCTTCAAAATGGATGAAACTACCCACAAAGAGGTGATTTCTAGCCTAGATCTTTGCTATTTATGAAAATGTAGGTGTTTTGAAGCTTAAATTTGCAAATTTTGGGCGCAAAGGTAGGGTTTTTGGGAGAGAGTCGCACACCCAAGCGTAGACTATTGTTCTAGGGTTTGTAGAAACGAAAAGTGATGCTCAAATCTGTATTTTAAGTCGATAGGACGCAAGGCCAGCGCAGGCCTGCGCCCCCCCCCCCCCCCCCACGGGCCCAACTATGCTGAAAATTCGTTTTTTTACTGTTTTTGATATAGAATGTAGTCTAAAAATTTTTGTGAGGGCAAAATTAATTAATTAATTTTATCGTTATAACCTACCCTCCCCTTAGACTTTTGTGACGTCCTCGTCACGTCAAAATTAATTCATCGGTTAAGATCATCGAAAGATAGATTGGTACATATTCCTTATCCATAATTAATTAAAATTAAACAAACAAATAATAAATAAACAAAATTCAACTTAAATAAACATCATTGTGACACCCTCTAATCCCAACTAAAAGCCACGTCATTTACAATACACATGTGGCATTAACGCAATCACAATCCATATCACAATGTCAAGGTTTACACAAACACTGATTAATTAAAACATTTTACACAAACATTAACCGTAATATCCCGAAGTCAACCCGACGTACAAAACCCGACCCGGACCCAAATATTCACATACAACCCAGTATCATTTGTCCCAAAGTTTCTAGCAAAGTAATCACATACAGATAACAAAGCAGAATCTCCCGATCGCAGCAAGTCAAGCTCCTATCGTCGCTCAGGAGCTGGCGGTCCTATCTTCGGTCCC
This sequence comes from Centrapalus pauciflorus, assembly GCA_020465985.1. Classification (NCBI taxonomy): domain Eukaryota; kingdom Viridiplantae; phylum Streptophyta; class Magnoliopsida; order Asterales; family Asteraceae; genus Centrapalus; species Centrapalus pauciflorus. The sequence continues at coordinate 344,557 of JAANYP010003377.1, read as the reverse complement.
CCTGATACACACATCAGACTCGAATACGTAAGCTTCGCAGCTCGTGAGTACACAAGGGTTAGACACTGCACAATTCACATAATCACATATCGCATGTCACATGGCAACCCTACACTACACGGCATAACACATGCCAGCGAGTCTCTACTCAGAGACCCTAGAGATCCAATACAGAAAGAGATACTCATCTCAATTGGGGATCCCTCCCCCCCCTGGAGCCAAACCACGCCCGTGGAAGCTAACAGGAATAACGGCCGCATATATATATATGGGAACCCTTCACAGGGTCAAACAAAGCTACACAGCTCTCGCGATAACTCATCGCAATACACTATAATGGATCTCATATATATATAACACATATTAAGAAAGAAAGATCATACCTGAGGGGCAACTCGCAGTGCCCAAACAATTCATATAATCACATATGAAATATTAACACAAAAGACTCGAAAGACAACGACTAGTCTTTGGAAAAGTCTCGCGTACTCACCTGGATCACCCTGCACAATTTCCCTAACTGTCTGATCCGAACCCGGCCCGTAACAATCTCTGATAGCCCCTGTACACAATTAATTCTCCCAGATTAATCTCAATTATCCCATAACTGTTAATATACCCAAATGAACCCACAAAACAACCCAACGGACCCCCAAAGCCCAAACCGACCCAAGCCCGCAGAAGCCCGATCGCGGCCGCACTGGCCCGATCGCGGCCCGCGCTCGAGGAAGAACATCGCGGCCGCGCTTAGCGCGTCGCGGTCGCGCTCACGACGCAGACAGTTCCCCTGTTCGTTTTTCAATTCTGTCCAGGGGTTATTTCACCCCCACAACTCGATTCCAGCAGCTAGAACTCACAAAAATGACACCAAAATACTTCTAACACATAGATACACCAATTCCCAACACATCACAATGTTTAACACACAAAATCAAGGTTAAATCAAAGGCCCTTTACCTTGCAACTTCAAGAACACAAAAAGAAGGTTTTCAAATCTGATTTCAACAACTTTATCACTTGGTTTAGGATCCAATCTGAGCTCCAGCAGAATAGGTTCACACACACACACCTTTTTCCTTTGAATTGCACAAAAGAGAGGATAAGAATGAGCGTCACACACATATACGTAACTAAACGGATCCCGTTATAACGCGGGTTCGACACCGATACCCGACCCCAATATCAAAAATCCACTATTTATATCATTAAATCCCATTTAATCTCGTGAATCCATAATTATAATTTATCCACTAAAATTATATCCCGAATCCACGTAATCCCCCGTCCCAACACGTATAATCCACTATACGAGACGCAATTGGACCAACGCAATACTCAATAAAATAATTGGTCAATAGGATAATTACACGTACCTGCTCGGGAGTCGGGGTGTTACAAATCCTCCCCCCTTACAAAGATTCCGTCCCGGAATCTAACTCTGACTCTGGAACAGAAAAGGGTAGCGACTCCGCATCTCAGATTCGGGCTCCCAAGTTGCGCTGGTACCCTTATGATGTCTCCATTGAATGAGTACCAACGATATCTCTTTATTGCGCAATTTCTTTATCTTCCGATCAGTAATCATCTCTGGCTGCTCAGCATATCTCAACTGATCATCCACGGATATCTCTGATAAAGGCACATACTGATCTTCCTTAGCTAGACACTTTCTCAGATGGCTCACATGGAATGTATCATGAACACCGGCTAACTCTGGCGGCAATCTCAACCGGTAGGCTTGATCTCTGACCCTGGCAATTATCTCAAACGGCCCTATATACCTCGGACTCAACTTGCCCCGGTGCCTGAAACGAATAACACCCTTCCATGGAGACACTTTCAACAACACCTGATCCCCAACACTGAATTCGAGCTCTGAAGTACGGCGGTCAGCATAGCACTTCTGACGGCTCTGTGCAACTCGCATATGCTCCCGGATCACAGCTACTTTATCACTCGTCTCCTGAAGTAGCTCGGGCCCACTCACCGACCTCACCCCAACACACGGGGGTTAGACACTTACGGCCATATAATGCTTCGAACGGTGCCATCCTAATCGAGGCATGGTAGCTATTATTATAAGCAAACTCTACTAACGGGAGATGCACATCCCAGCTACCTCTGAAGTCTATGGCACATGCTCTCAACATGTCCTCAAGTGTCTGGTTGGTGCGCTCGGTCTGCCCATCTGTCTGAGGCCTGTAAGCTGTGCTCAGCTGAACCCGGGTACCCAGCTCTCTCTGGAAACTCTGCCAGAACCGCGAGGTGAATCGAGTATCGCGATCAGAAGTAATCGACTTCGGAACCCCATGCCGCGACACCACCTCATTAATATACAGCCGCGCTAGCTGGTCCATCGTGATCGTACCCCGAACCGCAAGAAAGTGCGCACTTTTAGTCAACCGGTCTACTATGACCCAAATCATATCGTTCCCACGCACAGTATGAGGAAGTCTGACGATGAAATCCATCGTGATGTGGTACCACTTCCACTCGGGAATCTCCAGTGGTTGTAGACGGCCGTGCGGCTTCTGATGCTCACTTTTGACCCGCAAACACGTCATACACTGCTCGACGTAACGGCCCACATCCCTTTTCATACCCGGCCACCAGTAGAACTCTCGGAGATCTCGGTACATCTTGGTGCTCCCAGGGTGAATAGACAATCTCGACTTATGTGACTCATCAAGAATCAACTGTCGCAAGTTCCCAACTCTGGGAACCCAAACCCTGCCTCTCAGCGTATATATCCCTCGGTCATCCCTGACCAACGACTCTGTCTGCCCAACTAACCTTTCCCTCTTCACATTCTGCTCCCGCAGACCCTCTATCTGTGCCAATCTCAGACTGTCAACCAGGGTAGAGGTGATCTCGAGTCTCACAGCTCGGGAGGTAATCGTCTGAACGCACGCCTTACGACTCAAGGCGTCAGCAACTACGTTCGCCCTTCCCGGATGATACTGTATCTCACAGTCATAATCTTTCAGAAGCTCTAAACTGCGTCTCTGTCGCATGTTCAACTCCTTCTGACTGAAAAGATACTGAAGGCTTTTATGATCAGTATATACTACAAATTGGGACCCATATAAGTAATGCCGCCATATCTTTAACGCAAAGACTATGGCATCCAACTCAAGATCATGGACAGTATGATTCTCCTCATATGTCTTCAGCTGTCTCGAAGCGTAGGCAATCACCTTGCCCCGCTGCATCAATACACAACCCAGCCCTGTCCCTGATGCATCACAGTACACAGCGAAATCATCCGTACCCTCGGGCAAGGCTAACACCGGCGCCTGGCACAATCGAGCTCTCAACTCGGCGAAGGCAGTCTCCTGCTCGTCATTCCACTCGAATGGTACGCCCTGCCGTGTCAATCTCGTCAACGGCATGGCTATCCGCGAAAAATTCTGAATGAACCGTCTGTAGTAGCCTGCTAATCCCAGGAAAATACGAATCTCTGGCACGGTCTTAGGCTGCTCCCAACTCATCACAGCCTCGATCTTCGCGGGATCCACTTTGATGCCCTCGCTGCTCACAATATGGCCCAAGAACTGCACTTCTCGGAGCCAAAACTCGCACTTCAAAAATTTCGCATAAAGTCTCTCTTTCTGCAGCACGCTTAGGACCTCCCTCAAGTGCTGCTCATGCTCCTCAGCGCTCCTCGAGTAGATCAATATGTCGTCTATGAACACGATAACAAACCGATCCAACATGGCTCTACACACCCTGTTCATCAAATCCATGAAGGCTGCGGGTGCGTTAGTCAGTCCGAATGGCATGACTAGAAACTCATAGTGTCCATAGCGCGTCCTGAAGGCTGTCTTGGGCACATCCTCTTCCCTGACCTTCAGCTGATGATATCCAGATCGCAAATCAATCTTCGAGAAGAAGCTAGATCCCTGTAGCTGATCGAATAAATCGTCGATTCGCGGAAGTGGATATCTATTCTTCACTGTCACTTTATTTAACTACCGATAATCGATACACATTCGCATGGTACCGTCTTTCTTCTTCACAAACAACACCGGTGCTCCCCACGGTGATGAGCTCGGACGGATAAATCCCCTATCCAGCAACTCCTGAAGCTGAGTCATCATCTCTCGCATCTCAGTGGGTGCCAGCCTGTAAGGCGTCTTCGCAATCGGCACCGCTCTAGGGATAAGATCGATCCGGAACTCTACCTGGCGATCTGGCGGTAGCCCAGGTAGCTCATCTGGGAATACCTCAGGGTAGTCTCGCACTACACGTACATCCCCTACCTTCGTCTTCTCCTTCTGGGCGTCAATCACATAAGCCAGGAAGGTCTCACAACCTTTGGTCACATATCTCTGAGCTCTAACCATCGAGATGATCCCAATCTCGCCCTTTCGCCTCTCCCCGTAAACTGTCACGACCTCGGTCTCAGAAATCGGTATCCTGATCATCTTCTTAGCACAAAGAATATCTGCCTGACGGGCTGTCATCCAGTCCATACCGACGATCACATCGAAGCTGCTGATCTCGATAGGCAGTAAATCGATCAAGAATCGGTGAGTATCGATCTCGAGTACACACTCTCGATAAATACGGCTCACTAAAGCGGTACTGCCGTCTACCCTCTCGACAATCAATGGCACAGATAATACAGTAGGAACAACAGTAAAATAAGCACAGAAGGACACTGACACATAAGAGCGATCGGCTCCAGAATCAAATAAGACTCGCGCACGCAAGCCATTCAGAATATACGTACTCGTAACAACATCTGGAGCATCTCTGGCCTCCTCAGCTGTGGCCTGGAACACCCGGCCTCTGGCTCTCGGAGCTGCATCCCTGCGGGAGGTGGAAGAAGAAGGCTCGACTCTAGCACCGCTCGTGCTCGCTCCCGGTACTGCTGGTGCTGTCTCTGGGCAGTCTCTCATGCGATGGCCCGGCTTCCCACATCGGAAGCATAATGCCTCTGGGGCTGTGCAGGCTGTAGCTGTGTGGCCGAACTGACCACATCTAAAACACCGAAACTGATCACTGGCACACGGTCCGGCATGCCTGCGGTGGCATCTCGGACAATCTCGCTCTCCGGATGAACTGTCAGCTCTACTCCCCGATGCCCGGGACCCCTGCCCAACACTGCTCTGACTGGCCGCATGACTGCCTCTCTGGCCCTGTCCCCGGGATCTCTCATCCCGACCTCTATCTCTGCCTCTGTCTCTGCCTCGGTCCCTACGCGGACCTGAACTCTGCTCCTGATGACGGCCCTGCTCGGGCTGCTGATCCCTCGGCTCGCGCCAGTAACTAGACTGCTCAGTGGCTCCCGTACGCTGTCTCTGAGTAGGCGGCTGCTCTCGCTGCCTCTCGATCTCTCGCTCTCTCATGCGAGCTAACTCTAGCGCCCTGGCAAAAGATGACGTCTCCTGTAATCCCACGAACTCCCTGATGTCTGGTCTCAGGCCGTCAACAAAGGCATCGGCCTTGCGCCTCTCTGTATCCACATGCTGCGGCGCGAACTGGGAGTACTCATTGAAGCGATCCACATACTGCTGCACGGACAGATCCCTCTGCTGTAAGTGGAGGAAACGGCGCTCCATCTCTCTCTGCTCATCACGGGGCGCATACTGAATCTCAAACATGTCCTTAAACTGAGCCCAGGACATCGCATATGCACGAGAATCAGACAGGGAAGACTCGATAGATCTCCACCACTGTGAGGCCCCACCCCTCAACTGATACGTGGCATACCCTACCATGTCTTTCGGGTCCACATGAGCAACCCGAAATGCAGACTCAATCTCGCGCTCCCACGCGAGTGCCATCCCTGGCTCACCCCCGCCTCTGAACTCTGGAGGATTCCCAGTCATGAAATCCTTAAATGAACCCCCTCGCTGAGATGTAGAGGAAGAGGCACCTGCACCCGTGCCCGTATCCTGACCATCCCCAGTACGTGGCCCCGTATCATGCCTCTGCTCTCTCTCTAGCTCTCTCTGCTGTCTATAGAACTCTGTAAGAGCCCCAAACAACTCTGACTTGCGGATATACTCATCATCACCCGGCGGCTTACCCGCGCCAGAACCCTCTCCCTGGTCTGCCATATTGATCTGCACAAAACAAGGCAATTAAGCACAAAGAAGTAGGTCTCCCAGCGTTATA
>JAANYP010003377.1:274915-336481 GCA_020465985.1 Centrapalus pauciflorus | reverse complement strand
GATGTTTTGTATGTTGAATAGCTTAAGTATAATTTATTAAGTGTCTCTCAAATTTGTGACAAACAAAACATTGTTTTGTTTACAGATTCTGAGTGCATTGTCCTTTCAAAAGATTTCAAAATTCCTGAAAATTTTGTTTTATTGAGAACACCAAGAAAGGACAATGTCTACTGTTTGGACACAGATCTTTTATCCAAATCAAATACTTTAAGCTGTTTGATATCCAAAGCATCATCAAATGAGTCTGCTCTTTGGCATAGAAGGATGTGTCACATGAACTTCAAGTCCATGAATATTTTGGTCAAAAAGAATCTGGTAAGAGGTTTACCACAAAAGGAGTTCATATGTGATGATCATTGTGTAGCATGTCTTAAAGGCAAGCAACACAAAACTTCTCATAAGGCCAAAGAAGTAAACTCAATCTCATCTGCTCTCCAGCTGATTCATATGGATCTATTTGGTCCAACATCTGTTTTGAGTTTGAATAAAAGGGCTTACTGTTTAGTCATTGTTGATGATTTCACCAGATTTACTTGGGTTTACTTTCTTAGGTCCAAAGATGAAACTGCTGAGCTAGTTAAGTCTTTTATCCTTAAGATAGAAAACCAATCCAACTCAAAAGTTAAGGTGATAAGATCAGACAATGGAACTGAATTTAAAAATCACATTCTAAACAGTTTCTGTGAGTCCAAGGGTATTGCTAGACAATATAGTGCACCAAGAACACCACAGCAAAATGGTGTAGCTGAAAGAAAGAATAGAACATTAATTGAGGCTGCTAGAACAATGTTAGCTGATTCTAAACTGCCAATGACTTTCTGGGCAGAAGCTGTCAATACAGCCTGTTATGTTCTGAATAGGGTTCAAGTTGTTCAATCTCAAGGAAAAACTCCCTATGAGTTATTCCACAACAGAAGTCCCCTAATAGCTTTCTTCAAGCCTTTTGGATGTCCATGTACTATTCTTCATACTAAGACTCACTTACGGAAGTTTGAAAGTAAGGCTGAAGAAGGACTTTTTGTAGGATACTCAAATCAAAGCAAAGCCTATAGAGTATATAACAGTGTGTCTAAAACCATTGAAGAAAGTGCCAATGTTGAATTTAATGAAAATACTGAAAATGTCAAAGGCACCGGTCCTGATTGGTTGTTTGATTTAGATTCACTAACAATTTCTCTGAGCTTTGTTGAGTATACTGCAGAAGCTGATGCATACAGAATTGAAGCTGCCAACACAAATTCTCATGCTGCCAATACGAATTCTCAAGCTGTTGGCACAAAGTTTCAAACTGCTGCAGATTCAACAAATTGGGATGATTACACCACTATACCACTTCTGTCTTGTGATCCTCCAGGGGTCCTGAATGCTCAACATGATACAAATCCAGACACTGAAGTGCAACTCCCAAGTCCTAAGAACACAACTCAACCTCAAAGGGAACCAGTCCCAGATTCAAGTCCAGCTGTTCCTGAAGCTGAACCATTCACTGGTCCTGATAGAGATGATACAAATCTTGGATCCTCTTTTCAGACAGAAAGAGAGCCTACCCTCAGAGTTCACAAGTATCATCCTCTCAATCAAATACTGGGTGATCCAAGTACTCCTGTACAAACACGGAAGATGGTTCACAATGAGACTGCTGCTGCTGAACAAGCAGTTCCTGATTCAGTCTAGCTGCTTTTGAACATGCCTGTTTCATGTCTTAACTGGAACCTAAAAAGGCATCAGAAGCATTGAAAGATTCATCCTGGATTAAAGCAATGCAAGAAGAGCTTCTACAGTTTAAGATTCAGAATGTATGGACACTGGTTGATCTTCCTAAAGGAAAGAGAGCAATTGGTACAAGATGGGTGTTCAGAAACAAGAAAGATGAGAGAGGGATAGTCATCAAGAATAAAGCAAGGCTAGTAGCTCAAGGGTACACTCAAGAAGAAGGCATAGACTATGATGATGTATTTGCTCCAGTAGCAAGAATTGAAGCCATCAGACTATTTTTGGCCTATGCAAGCTTCAAAGGTTTTAAAGTGTATCAAATGGATGTGAAGTCTGCTTTTCTGTATGGGACAATTGAAGAGGAGGTATATGTGTGTCAACGTCCTGGTTTTGAGGACTACAAGTATCCAGACAAAGTCTACAAGTTAGACAAGGCTCTCTATGGTCTTCATCAAGCCCCAAGAGCATGGTATGACACTCTGTCATCATATCTTCTATAGAATGGGTTCAAGAGAGGCACTCTGGATAAAACTCTTTTCACTAAGTCCATCAAAGCTGAGATTCTGCTTGTCCAAATCTATGTTGATGACATCATTTTTGGCTCCACAAATGATTGTTTGTGCAAAGAGTTTGAAACTTTAATGCACAAAAAGTTTCAAATGAGTTCAATGGGAGAACTCACTTTCTTTCTAGGATTGCAGGTTAAGCAGAAACCCACTGGTCTCTTCATAAGTCAATCAAAGTATGTTAAAGGCATACTGGAAAAGTTTGGGTATCAAGACACCAAAGCTGCAAGTACTCCAATGGATCCTCACAAGCAGCTTCATACAGACAAAGATGTCATAGATGTGGACATTCACTTATACAGATCTCTGATAGGATCACTTATGTATCTAACATCTTCTAGACCTGATATTATGTTTGCTGTCTGTGTGTGTGCTAGGTTTCAATGCTCTCCAAAGGATTCTCATCTTGTTGCTGTTAAGAGAATCTTTAGATACCTAAAAGGCCAACCTCATTTAGGCCTCTGGTATCCTAAAGACTCTCCTCTTACATTAACAGCCTACTCTGACAGTGACTATGGTGGATGCAACATTGACAGAAAATCCACTACTGGTGGATGTCAATACCTAGGAGCAAGATTGGTCTCTTGGCAATGCAAAAAGCAGACAACTGTTTCCACATCATCCACTGAAGCAGAATATGTAGCATCTGCAAGTTGCTGCTCACAGGTAATGTGGATTCAAAATCAACTGAGAGACTATGGTATGAACTTTTTATCCACTCCCATTTATATTGACAATTCAAGTGCAATCAGCATTGTGCAAAATCCAGTGAAATTTCCAAAAACCAAGCATATAGAAATCAGATTTCACTTTATAAGGGATTGTAATGAAAAGAAGTTAATCCAAGTTACCAATATACATACAGATGATCAGTTAGCTGATCTATTTACAAAACCTTTTGATGTAGGAAGGTTCACTTTCCTGGTATCAAATATCGGTATGGTAAACATGGATTAATTTGTTTTCATTAATATCTAATTCATATGCTTTGTTAAGGGGGAGTCACTGTTTCATTAAAAGATGCCTAAGTTTCAACTAACAGCTTGAGTATTTTCTCAAGCTGCTAGTTCATTTTCTCGGACTGTTAGTTATTCACTTGATCTGTCAAAGCATGCAGGGTATTTCAGTAATTTCAAATGTGTGTGCGCGGGACCCAACCTTTTTCAAAACCTTTAAAGGTCCCCGTTTCGTTCAATTGTAACTACCAGTTACAAAAGTTCCTTCCACGGCCTTTCTTTTCTCTCTGAACGATTCACACACTCTTCTTTGCAAACCCTAAACCCTTCGTTTGATCTTCAATGGAGTTTGTTAAAGAACACAACTGCCTTCCCTACTCTCTAAAGCACTCAGACCTTCAACCGTTCCATGACATGATGGACTTTCTTCGACACTCCCATATCCATCATGCACTCAATATCAATCCCACCATATACATCACCCATATTGAGCAATTCTGGAACCGTGCCTCTGTCCAAACCATCAATGGAATCCCCTCTATACTATCCAAAATTGATGGCACTCCCATCACCATAACTGAGGGTTCCATTCACCGTCACTTGCATCTTCAAGATGCCACAGGTATAACAGACCTAACTCTTGATGCTTTACATACTGGTCTTTATAATATTGGATATAGGGGCCCTGCTGATTCATTTACTTTCTTGAAAGCACATTTTTCACCTAAGTGGAAATATCTTGTACATATCATTCAGCAGTGTATAAGCCCCAAAAGAACCGGTTGGTCAGAAGTTTCTTCCAACATTGCCACTGCCTTAGTGTGCTTTTCAACGGGCCAACGGTTCAATTTTTCAAACATGATTTTTCAGGGGATGTTAAGGCATCATTCCCTAAAGAGTGGAAAATTTTTAATGTATCCTAGATTTTTGGCAGAAATCATTGCACACACTTGCACCTCTTCTCATTTACATAAGAGGATACATGTTTCCCACAGGCACTCACTATCTTCAATAAAACGACTTTTAAAACAAAGTGCAAATTTTTTGAGCGTAGATGTTCCATTGCCTTCTGCAATGAGGAACATCATTCCAAGAAACAGAGGAGAGGGTCCTGAGCAGGCTCAGCCTATCATCACTGCTACACCCCCAGGACCCCAATCCCCTCCTCATGATACACAAATTTCTTCTGTTCCTTTTCATTAGCCAACAGCCACACTAAAATTTCTATATAAAAGGAAAAGAGGACCAGGAGCTCCTTCCTCCTCAGCCCTCAGACATGAGCCATATAGCCCTGTGCAAGAGGACACTTCTGCACAGCATATCCAAAGGGAACACATTGAGGACACTCCCATCCTCACTCAGGAGGTGAACATCTCTCCAGAGATTGTTCATATGGGTTCTGTGGTTGGCACTACTACTGTCTCTGCACAAGAGGCACACGATAGTGCCAACATCACTAAGACCACGCCCATGGCAACAGCAAGTGTGCAAACACAAGCTGGAAGTCCCCAGAACCAAGAACAGAGGGGCCCAGAGGTTTCTACTTCTGGTATTAATGTCAGTGATAGATCACAAGCTCCACAGGTGTTTTTTGATCTTGAGGCTAGTCTGCAAATCATGCTGTTAACGGATCCCAAGATGAAACCTGTTGTAGCCATGTTGGAATACCAAATGTCCATCATTGCTGCACAGGGAGCTCAAATATTTGCACTAAAGCAGGCAGAAGCGGCTCAAAATCAAAGAATGGATTATCTCCATAAAGGGTTTACCCTCTGTGGAAATAAGATCATGAAATTAGAGCGGTTGATTCAAACCCAAGTGGCAAAGGTTGTAGGTCCTCCTGACCAAACCAATGCTTCCAAAAAGGGGGAGAATCAGGAGTTTCCAAAAGCAGTCCAAGCAGCCTCAACAGTTCCACCTTCTAGGCTAACAATCCCAACAGCTTCTCAAGCTGTTAGTCTAGAAACTCAAGCTGCTGCCTCCTCAAAAGCAACTGGAGTTGTTATAAGGGAAGGTGCTCAAGCTCCATCCAGTACAGTCCAAGCTACAATCTCTGCTGCAAAAGACAAGGGCAAGGGCATTCTCATTGAGTCTCCAAAGCACAAATTCTCTTCCAAAGAAGCCCATATTGCCTTTGATGCTGAAGTTGCCAAAAGGTTAGCAGAAGAACAGGATGAAGAGTTAGACCAGCAAACCCAGCCCCCAATGGATGATGATGCAACCTTAGGTGATTACCTAAAGGGGTTTGTGGTCAAAAAAGGAGAGAAGAAGAGGAAGCTGCCAACAGGGCACTCCAAGGCTGAGCACAGAAGATTTCTGATCAATTTTGCCTTCGCAGCTAGCATTCCAAAGAAAATGGCTCAGTCCATGACCACTGAACGACTGCAAGAGATCCATGACAAAGAAATGGACAAAAGAAAGAAAACAAAAGTCTCCCAAGAAGCCCAACCATCACAAGAACCAGTTCAAACTGGTACAAGTCATATTCAAGCTGCTGCCAGTGCTCTTGCTCCTTCTGATCAAGCTGTTGCTTCTATTCCTGCATCTGAGTCATCTTCACAAGCAAAGCTGCGTCAAGTAAAAAGAGTATTGTTTGAGCAACAACTGCAAAAGGCCATGGAGATAGAGAAATTGATTGATCAGCATGACTTTACAAAGCCTCTTATTAACTACTGGTATGACAAGCCACTGGACAACATTGATTTAAGAGTTCAGTTTATAGTGAGAAGGGAATCTGGTCCAGAAGAAGAGTATGATACGTTCTGGCATATGGTTCAAAAGTTGACCAGAGATGAGCTGACAAAGATGCATAACATTGGGTCTGTGACATAAGTAAGATCTGCTCTACCACAAGTGAAACAAGTTATCAAAGAGCTGAAGTCCATTTTTGACCCTGATTCTATAAGGGAAGAGATAGAGGATGCCAACAAAAAGGGAAAGAAGATCAAGCAAGTTGATCTGTTTGTCAAATCAAGGACTTACAGAATCAAATTTTCAGATGGATCTGGTATGTTCTTTAATCTTGAATTTTATGATCTACCAAAGGAAATGCTACTCCAGATAAAATCTGTTAGGATATCTTGTGATAGAGATGAGATGAAGAAAGAATTTTTGAAGGTTGTAGATCAGAAACTTGCACAGTTATAAGTTTTTGAAAGCCTTGGTTTGAAAATAACAGTTTACTTATTCATTTCCATTTTTGTATAGAACTTAAAGTCTTATGTAAAGAATTTAAGTTAGGGGGAGATTGTTGGGAAATAGTTTAAGTAGGTTCAAGCTGTTAGTTAGACTTCTCAAACTGTTAGTAGAGTTTATATGTAAATCCAAAAGTTCATGCTGCTAGTTGAAGAAACTCGAGCTGCCAGTGTAAAAGTTCAAGATACCAGAGTAAATCAGCTCGAGCTGCTCTGTTCAAGCTGTTAAGGGATTCAAGCTGCTCAACAGTTTCATAAACAGAAAGTGCTGATTTTCAGGAAAAGATATTTACACGAAGATTCCAGCATATCTACTATCAGAGAAGTCGTAGTCCTTCAAGGAAACATATCAAGAAGCAATATAAATACATAGAATAGGTCTTTCTATTGTAAAAAAAAGATTTTTCTGCATATTCAAGTTTTTAATTGCTTCTTGTTTTAGTATTCATAAGCCTCTAAGGTTGTAAAACCCTAAGAATAGTTTGTGTTCTTCGTCTAATCAAACAGATTAGAGGTGATTGTAATCAGTTAAATCAGCAATTGTCAGGATCTATAACTTATGAAAATTATGAATAACCAAGATTAACTGATTTGAATTTATCAGAGTATAAATCAATAATCTCGCTTTGAATCAAAGTTTAATTAAGAAGTTTGCGGAATAACACTTAATGATTTTGACAAAAACTTTCAGAATCAATAATAGCATAAAACATAAGAAGTAATCAAGACTGTTTGTATTGCTGAATTCAATGATTACAATCACCTCTAATCTGTTTTGATTAGACGAAGAACACAAACTGTTCTTAGGGTTTTACAACCTTAGAGGCTTAAGAAAACTTGAACAATAAAGCAATTACAGAACTCAAAATATGCAGAAAACTCTTTTCTATGCGTATATCTTCTATACAATCTTCTGTCTATTTATATTGCTTTATGGACGTGTTTCCTTGAAGGACTATGACTTCTCTGATAGTAGATATGCTGGAATCTTCTTGTAGATATCTTCCCTGAAAATCAACACATTCTGTTTATGAAACTGTTGAGCAGCTTGAATGACTTGACAGCATGAACTGAGCAGCTTGAGTTGTTTTGCTCTGGCAGCTTGAACTTTTACACTGGCAGCTCGAGTTTCTTCAACTAGCAGCATGAACTTTGCATTTACACAGAAATTCTACTAACAGTATGACAAGTCTAACTAACAACTTGAGTATACTTAAACTATTTCCCAACAATCTCCCCCTAACTTAAATTCTTTATACAAGACTTTAAGTTCTATACAAATAAGGAAATGAAAAAGTAAACTGTTATTTACAAACCAAGGCTTTCAAAAACTTACAACTGTGCAAGCTTCTGATCTATAGCCTTCAAAAATTCTCTCTTCATCTTTTCTTTATCACAAGATATCCTAACTGATTTTATTTGGAGCAGCATATCTTTTGAAAAATTATAAAACTCGAGATTGAAGAAAATACCAAACCCATCTTTGAATTGAATTCTGTAGATTCTGGATTTGACAAAAATATGTACTTCCTTGATCTGCTTCCCTTTCTTCTCAGCATCTTCCACTTCTTTTCTTGCAAGTTCAGCATCAGCAACTGAACTTAGATCTCTGATGAGTTGTTTTACTTGTGGAAGATCAGATCTAGCTTGAGAAACAGACCCTATGTGGTACATCTTTATTAGTTCATCCCTGGTCAGCTTATGGACCATCTGCCAGAATGTATCATACTCCTCTTCTGGTCCAGATTCTCTCCTTATCACAAACTTGACCCTTATATTTCTTTCATCCAGAGACCTGGCAAACCAGTAGTTGATTTCTGGCTTTGTGAAGTCATGTTGATCAATCAACTTTTCTATTTCCATAGCTTTTTGCAAATGGTGCTGAAAGATCACCCTCTTAACAGATGATGGAACAGAAACAGTAGGTTGATCAGTGGGAGCAGGTGCACTGGCAGCTTCAGTTTGGACTGGTTTTGTTGATGGTTGGACTGATTGGGACGGTTGAACTTTTGGTACTGGCTGAACTGCTGAAGAGACTCTTGTTTTCTTTCTTTTCTCCATTTCTTTATCATGTATTTCCTGCAGCCTTTCAGTACTCATGGACTGAGCAATTTTCTTTGGAATGTCTGCTGCAACGGCAAAATTGATCAAGAATCTTCTATTTTCTGCCTTGGTATGCCCAGTTGGCATTCTCCTCTTCCTTTCACCTTGCTTTACCACAAACCCTCTTAGGTAGTCTCCTAAGGTTTCATCATCTTGCATTGGGGCATGGGTTTGCTGGTCTAAGGCCTGATCTTGTTCTTCTGCTAATTTTCTGGCAATCTCAGCATCAAAGGCAATCTGGGCTTCTCTGGAAGAAAATTTGTGCTTTGGAGACTCAATGAGAATACCCTTGCCCTTATCTTTTATAGCAGAAGATGTAGGTTGAACTGAACTGGATGGAGCTTGAATGCCTTCTCTTATAACAACTCCAGTTGCTCTTGTAGAAGCAGCTTGAGTTTCTAGGCTAACAGCTTGAGAAGCTGTTGGGACTGCTAGCCTAGAAGATGGAGCTGTTAATGCTGCTTGGACTGTTGGAGTTGGAGCTGCTTGGACTGGTTGAGGAACTTCCTGATTCTCCCCCTTTTTGGAAGCATTGGTTTGGTCAGAAGGACCTACAACCTTTGCCACATGGGTTTGAATCAACTGCTCTAGTTTGATGAGCTTATTTCCACAAAGAGTAAACCCTTTGTGTAGATTAGCCAGTTTCTGATTGTGAGCAGCTTCTGCCTGTTTGAGTGCATGAAATTGTGCCCCCTGTGCAGCAATGATGGACATTTGGTATGCCAACATTGTTACAACAGGTTTCAGCTTTGGATCCGTTAAGAGCATCAGTTGCAGGCTAGTCTCAAGATCAGATAACACCAGGGGTGTTTGTGGTCTATCACTGACATTAACACCATAAGTAGAAACCTCTGGGCCCCTCTTTTCTTGGTACTGGGGACTTCCAGCTCGTGTTTGCACACTTGCTGTTGCCATGGGTGTGGTCTTAGAGATGTTGGCCTTGTCCTGTGCCTCTTGTGCAGAGACATCAGTAGTGCCAGCCACAGAACCCATATGAACAGTCTCAGAAGAGATGTTCACCTCCTGATTGAGGTTGGGAGTGTCCTCAATTGGTTCCCTTTGGATATTCTGTGCAGAAGGATCCTCCTGCACAGGGATATATGGCTCTTGTCTAAGGGAGGAGGAGGAAGGAGCTCCTCGTCCCCTTTTCCTTTTATATAAGTATTGTAGTGGGCGTGTGGGCTGTACAAAAGGATCAGTGGGAATATCTGTATCATGAGGAGTGGGTTGGGGTCCTGGGGTTGAAGCAGTAATGTTAGGCTGTGTCTGCTCAGGCCCCTCTCCTCTGTTTCTTGTGATGATGTTCATCATTGCAGAGGGCAATGGAGCATCAATGCTAACAAAATTGGCACTTGGCTTTATCAGCCTTTTGATTGAAGATAGTGAGTGCCTATGGGAAACATATATCCTCTTATGTAAATTTGAAGCAGTGCAGGTGTGTGCAATTATTTTTGCCAAAAATCGAGGATACATCAAAAATTTCCATGCTTCAAGGAATGATGCCTTAACATTCCTTGAAAGATCATATTTGAAAAATTGAACTGTTGGCCAGTAGAAAAGCACACTAAGGCAGTGGCAATATTTGAAGAAAATTCGGACCAACCAGTTCTTTTGGGGCTTAAACATTGCTGAATAATATGCACAAGGTATTTCCATTTAGGAGAAAAGTGTGCTTTCAAGAAAGTAAAAGAATCAGCAGGGCCCCTATATCCGATATTTTGAAGACCAAAGTGTAAAGCAGTAAGAGATAGGTCTTTTATACCTGTGGCATCTTGAAGATGCAGATGATGTCTGATGGACTCCTCGGTGATATTGATGGTAGTACCATCGATTTTGGAAGTCAGGGTAGGCACTCCATTGATGGTTTGAACATAGGCATGATTCCAGAATTGCTCAATATGAGATATGTATATAGTGGGGTTGATATTGAGGGCATAGTGGATATGGGAGTGCCTGAGGAAGTCCATCATCTCATGAAACGGTTCAAGGTCAGTGTGTTTCAGGGTGTATGGGAGGCAGTTGTGTTCTTTTACGAACTCCATTGATCAAGAAACGACGGCTTAGGGTTTAGGGTTTGAAGAGAATGTGTGTATCGTTCAGAGAGAAAGCAGAAGGCCGTGGAAGAAGAATATGTAACTGGTAGTTACAACTGAACGAAACTGGGACCTTTAAAGGTTTCGAAAAGGTTAGGTCCCGCGCACACATTTGGGAAGTTACCTAAATACCCTGCACACTTTGACAGATCAAGTGAAAATAACTAGCAGTCCGAGAAAATGAACTAGCAACATGAGAAAAGACTCATGCTGTTAGTGTAAAATTGTGCAGATTTTCAATGGAACAGTATCTCCCCCTTAAATTAGCATATTGAGTTGATAATAATAAAAATCAATTAATCCATGTTTACCATACCAATGTTTGATATTAGGAAAGTGAACCTTCCTACATCAAAAGGTTTTGTAAATAGATCAGCTAGCTGATCATCAGTATGTATTTTGGTAACTTGGATTAACTTCTTTTCATTACAATCTCTGATGAAGTGAAATCTGATTTCTATATGCTTGGTTTTTGGGAATTTCACTGGGTTTTGCACAATGCTAATGGCACTTGAATTGTCAATATAAATAGGAGTGGATAAGAAATTCATACCATAGTCTCTTAGCTGATTTTGAATCCACATTACCTGGGAGCAGCAGCTTGCAGCTGCTACGTATTCTGCTTCAGTGGATGATGTGGAGACAGTTGTTTGTTTCTTGCATTGCCAAGAGACCAGTCTTGCTCCTAAGTATTGACATCCACCAGTTGTGGATTTTCTGTCAATGTTGCAACCACCATAGTCACTGTCAGAATATGCAGTTAGTTCAAAAGGAGAGTCTTTGGGATACCAGAGGCCTAAATGTGGTTGGCCTTTAAGGTATCTGAAAATTCTCTTAACAGCAACCAAGTGAGAATCCTTTGGTGAACATTGAAACCTGGCACACACACAGACAGCAAACATTATATCAGGTCTAGAAGATGTTAGATACATGAGAGATCCTATAAGGGATCTGTATAGATGAATGTCCACATCTATGCCATCTTTGTCTGTATGGAGCTGTTTATGAGGATCCATTGGAGTGCTTGCAACCTTTGTGTCTTGATAGCCAAACTTTTCCAGTATGTCTTTGACATACTTTGATTGACTTATGAATAGACCAGTAGGCTTCTGTTTGACCTGCAGCCCTAGAAAGAATGTGAGTTCCCCCATTGAACTCATTTGAAACTTTTTGTGCATTAGGGCCTCAAAATCTTTGCACAACTTATCATTAGTTGAGCCAAAAATGATGTCATCAACATAGATCTGGACAAGAAGAATCTCAGCTTTGATGGATTTAGTGAAAAGTGTTTTGTCCAGAGTGCCTCTCTTGAATCCATTCTGTAGAAGATATGATGACAGTGTGTCATACCATGCTCTGGGGGCTTGGTGAAGACCATAGAGAGCTTTGTCTAGCTTGTACACCCTGTCTGGATACTTGTAGTCTTCAAAACCATGAGGTTGACACACATACACTTCCTCTTCAATTGTCCCATACAAGAAAGCAGACTCAACATCCATTTGATACACTTTAAAGCCTTTGAAACTTGCATATGCTAGAAATAGTCTGATGGCTTCAATTCTTGCTACTGGAGCAAAGACATCATCATAATCTATTCCTTCTTCTTGAGTGTACCCTTGTGCTACTAGTCTTGCTTTGTTCTTGATGACTATCCCTCTCTCATCCTTCTTGTTTCTGAACACCCATCTTGTACCTATTGCTCTCTTACCTTTAGGAAGATCCACCAGAGTCCATACATTCTGAATTTTAAACTGTAAAAGCTCTTCTTGCATAGCTTCAATCCAGGATGAATCTTTTAGTGCTTCTGATGCCTTTTTGGGTTCTAGTTGAGACATGAAACAGGCATGTTCAAAAGCAGCTAGGCTGAATTCTGGAACTGCTTGTTCAGCAACAGCAGTCTCATTGTGGACCATCTTCCTTGTTTGAACAGGAGTGCTTGGATCACCCAGTATTTGATTGAGAGGGTGATACTTATGAACTCTTAGTGTGGGCTCTCTCTCTGTTTGGAAGGATGTTCCAAGGTTTGTGTCATCTCCATCAGAACCAGTGAATGGTTCAGTTTCTGGAACAGTTTGAGTTTCTAGGCTAACAGCTTGAGAAGCTGTTGGGACTGCTAGCCTAGAAACTGGAGCTGTTTCCTTTTGTGTTTGAGCTGTGCTGTCAGGACTTGGAAATGGCACTTCAGTGTCTGGATTTGCATCATGTTGAGTGCTCAGGACCCCTGGAGGATCACATGACAGAAGTGGTAGAGTGGTGAAGTCATCCCAACTTGTTGAATCTGCAGCAGTTTGAAACTTTGTGCCAACAGCATGGGAAATTGTATTGGCAGCATGAGAATGTGTGTTAGCAGCTTCAACCCTGTATGCATCAGCTTCTGCAGTAAACTCAGCAAAGCTCAGAGAATTTGTTAGAGAATCTAAATCAAATAACCAATCAGGACCAGTGCCTTTGATGTTAGCAGTATTTTCATTAAATTCAACATTGGCACTTTCTTCAATTGTTTTAGACACTCTGTTGTATACTCTATAGGCTTTGCTTTGAATTGAGTATCCTACAAAAAATCCTTCTTCAGCCTTACTCTCAAACTTCCCTAAGTGAGTCTTAGTGTGAAGAATAGTACATGGGCATCCAAAAGGCTTGAAGAAAGCTATTAGGGGACTTCTGTTGTGGAATAGCTCATAGGGAGTTTTTCCTTGTGATTGAACTACTTGAACCCTATTTAGAACATAACAGGCTGTATTAACAGCTTCTGCCCAGAAAGTCATAGGTAGATTAGAATCAGCTAACATTGTTCTAGCAGCCTCAATTAATGTTCTATTCTTTCTTTCAGCTACACCATTTTGCTGTGGTGTTCTTGGTGCACTATATTGTCTAGCAATACCTTTGGACTCACAGAAACTGTTTAGAATTTGATTTTTAAATTCAGTTCCATTGTCTGATCTTATCACCTTAACTTTGGAATTGGATTGGTTTTCTATCTTAAGGATAAAAGACTTAACAAGCTCAGCAGTTTCATCTTTGGACCTAAGAAAGTAAACCCAAGTAAATCTGGTGAAATCATCAACAATGACTAAACAGTATGCCCTTTTATTCAAACTCAAAACAGATGTTGGACCAAATAGATCCATATGTAACAGCTGAAGAACAGATGAGATTGAATTTACTTCTTTGGCCTTATGAGAAGTTTTATGTTGCTTACCTTTAAGGCATGCTACACAATGATCATCACAAATGAACTCCTTTTGTGGTAAACCTCTTACCAGATTCTTTTTAACCAAATCATTCATGGACTTGAAGTTCATGTGACACATCCTTCTATGCCAAAGAGCAGACTCATTTGATGATGCTTTGGATATTAAACAGCTTAAAGTATTTGATTTAGTCAAAAGAGCTGTGTCTAGGCAGTAAACATTGTCCTTTCTTGGTGTTCTAAGTAAAACAAGATTTTCAGGAATTTTGAAATCCTTTGAAAGAACAATGCACTCAGAATCTGTGAACAGAACAATGTTTTGTTTGTCACAGATTTGAGAGACACTCAATAAATTGTACTTAAGCTGTTCAACATACAAAACATCATGGAATGTCATGTTGCCTGCATTTACAGTACCTTTACCTGTAACCTTACCTCCTTTTGAGTTGCCTCCAAACGCAACAAAACCTCCATCAAATCCTTTGAAATTTGACAAGCATTCAGAATTGCCTGTCATGTGCCTAGAGCATCCACTGTCCAGATGCCATCTTGTCCTATGAGGAGACCTGTGGTTGCCCTGCACAAATAACAGCTTAGTTAGTAGTGGAGTAAACCCAAACCAAATTGGTTTTGGGTTGGCCTTGTACATTGACATAACTAAAAACTGTTTTTGACTTCTTGTATTTTGTGAGATCTACTGATGGAGTCTTTGGAGAGTATTTAGTGATAATATGAGGTATCCAATTATTTTGATCATCTTTTCTTCTGACAGTCTCAGATGATTCACTAGCAGCTCCAGTTTGATGCCCAGCAGCTTGAGCTGTGTTTGTAGTGCTAACAGTTTCAGTTTTTGCACTAACAGCATCAGATTTTGACTTAGCAGTCTGATCTTTTGCATTAGCAGTTTGAGCAACAGATTTGTCCTTGACACACCATATTTGTTTAAAACTTGATTTAGGCTTTGCCAAAACTTGTTTTTGATGTGTGGACTGTTTTTTATTAACTTTTGAGAGTCTGTGATCAACTGTTCTCTTTGGAGCTGCTGTGGAAGGTTTCACTTTTGAGGGCTTTGCCTGTTTAGGATTTGATTTTGTGTGATGCACAGGCTGTTTTGCAACAGCTGGTTTGTAAAAACAATCCTTAGCTAAGTGATTCTTCCTTCCACAGTGATAGCATCTTTTGACAGTTTGAATTGGAACACCAGACTTTTCTGTCAATTTCTGGTTCTTGTTTCTCTGGTTTCCTCTTACCTGCTGTTGTTTAGGAAACTTTTGAACACCATGCTTTTGGCATGTGCAGATAGAAACAGTTTTACCTCTTTTAGTTCCTTTTGATGAAGATGCAGTGTTACAGTTAGAATGTACAGAAACTTGTGGAGTAGCATTGCATACACTCATCTTCTCTTTTCCTTTCTTACTGGGAACTTGGACTTCTATGGGTGCACTCTTTGTGTCACAGTCTCTATTTTGACTCTTATCTTCCTTTGGTTCAGGACTGCTGTCAAGGATAGGATCTACAATAGTCATAGACTCATCTAATGGTTCATTGACAAGTCTATCAGCAACTTCACTCATTGGATGAATGTACTTGTTATTATATGGAGGTGGAGTAGCTCTGTATCCTATTCCTTCTTTGGGATTGACCTGAGATTTGACTCTATCTTTGAATTGAACTTCCATTAGGTGTTCTAGCTTTTGATTTGCTAACTTGAAGTTACCTAAATCTATGTTAACAGATTTCAGTTTCTCATTAGCCTCTAACACCTTCTGTTCAGTTTCTTCTACCTTTTATTCAAAGATTCTATTTTCTTATTGAGTTCCTTTTTCTCCCATTCATGATAGTTTCTATCATACCCCATTTGAAGCTCATTATCCTTATAGTCATTGATCTGTTTTTCCAGATCTTCTATGGCTTGCATATATTCATATCTCCTTTCTTCCATCTTAGCTAGAGTTTTGCACATGCTCTCATTATGATCTCTGTACTTTTTAACCATATTTTTGCATGATTGAGAGCAGAGTTTAGAATTTACCTCAGATGGTAGTTCAGTTGAGGAGACATTTGAGGTTTCTGCCATCAGTGCTTGATTTTGGAATTCTTCCTCTGTCTGATCACTCCAGTCAAACACATTGTCTTCTTGAGAGACAAGTGCTGTTGATGAGGAAGCTTGGATGGGCTGTGAAGTCCTTGATGGTTGTTGACCTTGAGATCTACATTCTCTGGCAAAGTGACCAAGCTTATGGCATTTATAGCATTCCACTTTTGATTTATCAAAAGATGGTTTGCCATCTGTTTTGGCTTGAAAGTTGGTCCTTCCAGTTCTTTTCAGGAATCTTTTGGCTCTCATGGTCAGCATTGCATGTTGCCACTTTAAATCCATCTCTTCAAGATCATCAGGATGGATTTGTTCCAAGTCTTCAACATTTAGAGCAAATAATCCATCATTGGCAACAAAAGCTTCATAATGAGTTTCAGCAGAATTGCCATCACCACCTGAAAAAGAATCACAGTTATTAGATTTTTCAGAGGACAAAAGAGCAGTGTTGTGATTATAAGAAAAGGATTTCTTTTTAGCATCAATTTCAGTCTCAAACACTCTTAGACTGTTGTATAGATCATCCAATTCTATCTCATCAAGTGTGTCTTTTGTTCTCCACTGTGCAGCATAGACTGTCCATTCTTCTCCAAGAGATCTGAGAAACTTTCTGTTGACTTCATCTTGATCCAGATTGACCTTTGCACTTTCCAGTTCACTTATCAGTTTGTTGAACCTGTCAAAGATTTGAGTGAGGTTTTCATTCTTGCCACCAGAAAAGTTTTCATACTGCTGTTTCAAGAGGTCCTTTTGATTTCTCTTGGTACTTGCATTACCAGCAAACCTCTTCTCTAAGGCATTCCAAAGAGAGTGAGCAGTATAAAACTTTTTAAACTGATGTTGATAAGCATTAGGAATGGCTATTTGTAATAATGTGAGTGCTTTCACTTCATTCATTCTAGCCTTCCTTTCAAGTTCAGTTTTTGGAGGAGTTTTTACTGGTTTTCCCTCAGCATCAAGTTCTGGATCAACTGCAGGAGGAAATTCAACAGCTTCCCATATGGCATAATCAATGAATTGAATATGCTGTTGAATCCTGAGTTTCCACATCTCAAACTCAGTGGGCTTGAGCATAGGCACTTTGAGTCCTTGCCCAGATCCACTGCTGCTATTTTCAAATTCCATTGAAAAAGATTAAAAAAAAAAAAATTTTGAAGAAAGTTTTCGACTTTGAAAAACAAAGAACGACCTGTGTCTCTGATACCACTTGTCAGGATCTATAACTTATGAAAATTATGAATAACCAAGATTAACTGATTTGAATTTATCAGAGTATAAATCAATAATCTTGCTTTGAATCAAAGTTTAATTCTGAAAGTTTTTGTCAAAATCATTAAGTGTTATTCCGCAAACTTCTTAATTAAACTTTGATTCAAAGCAAGATTATTGATTTATACTCTGATAAATTCAAATCAGTTAATCTTGGTTATTCATAATTTTCATAAGTTATAGATCCTGACAGCAATACAAACAGCTTTGATTATTTCTTATGTTTATCTGGTATTGGTTCTGAAAGCTTTTGCTAAAATAATTAAGTGTTATTCCGCAAACTTCTTAATTAAACTTTGATTCAAAGCAAGATTATTGATTTATACTCTGATAAATTCAAATCAGTTAGTCTTGGTTAATTAATTTTAGATCCTGACACAGTGAGTTATAGATATTCAGCTTTACATGCGAGATTTCCGGTTGAGACATATTGTTGGTGATAGATTATATTGACAATCATATATGATCAGCTGAATTGAGACCTGTGCTCATCATGGTTCGGTGATGCCTAGTGTATCATGATAGCTATTTGATTATCATTTCACATGACATTGCATTTACAGTTCTTTTCAGATATTGCTATGAGATTTATTGCTATCATGACTTTGATTATTATTATGCTTCACTATTGCTCGCACATTTGACATATCGATTCAGCTTAAGATGATTAGTCTTGATGGTCTATTGTTCTAGACCATGCTATTTCACCAGTTCTATTGAACTTGGTATGATACTTCGATGTTCCGCCATGTTGATTTACTGGTAGCTAGCCCAGTATGTGGTTGATCCCCACAATTTAAGCGTGAGCGTGACTTAAACATCATCCGACTCTATGACTACTACATCTCAATCATGAGTGGTTGTAGTGGCAGTCAAGATATATCACGCTAGACCCATGATCCGCTTGATAATGCATGTAATCTGAAAATCTATATTCTCACTAAGCTTTTGCTTACAGTTGCTATTTACATTTTTTTTAAGGAAAAGATGAAGGAAAGTCACCTGCTGGACCTAGTTCTTAGGTCTTACAAGATCAAGACAGAAGTTTTCATAGACCTCTACTCAGCAAACCCTTTTTGGTACTGATTGGAAGATGACAATGTGGTGGTCTGGGTAGATTTATCTTGATTATATGATGACACGAATTAGATTAGACTTGTGCCCTTTATAAGTTTAATTTGAAAACTGTAAACTGTATTAAACTTAAATCTAATATTTTGTACTGTAATTTATAATTCCGCAACTTAATTACTTTATCTTAGTTATGATTGATATCGTGTTGCATGATGTGGGACCTAGACTCTGAGGACTGCCCCGTAAGGGGAGGTTTTCAAATATACTGACAGGGGAGGATCCAAGATTTTATGTTATCGTGTCACCTTTTTCAAATAAGTTTAATACTTTGATTTTCAAAATATTTTCTAAGATAAACCGGGTTACCGAAACGAGTTGCCAACACAAAATTAACAATTAACATGATTTTTCTAATTAAATAAATTTAACAAATGAAAACTTAATATTTAATTTGTCCATTAACCTAAAATATAGGATAAGTAAATATTTCAGTAATTCAAACATCTATATTTTATATTTCACCAAATTAAACATCTACACTTAACAAATAAACACTTAAAATGAGAAAGACAAAATTTTAACATAGAGAGAGAGAGAGAGAGAGAGAGAGAGAGATCGACAGAAGACCAGAACGCAAGAAGCGCGATCGTCCCTCGTCTGTTAGCTGACACTGGCCGTCGTCGAGAAGTGAGCAAAAAGCCAGAATTCAGAATCATTGAAGGCTGAAGCGGTGAAGAGGTGAAGCGTGGTTGGAAGCAATGAACAAATAAAAGCGATTAGTTGTTTTTCAAATGCTTGGACTGTATTTTTTTTTTTTTTGGTTTTTATTCTATTGGGCTGGTTGTTCGTTATTGTTGGGCTTTTTTCTTTTAATTTTTTATGATTAGAACTGAGTAATATTTAATAAATTTGAGTAATAAAAACAACAAATATAATTTAGATATGTATGGAATGATTTTATAAACTTTTCATAGGTGTCACTCAAAAAAATCCTAGGTGTCACTCGAGTTTTTGATACATACGTACCTCGGTATTTTGAAAATTTATCGGTCTCGAGTGACACCCCTAATTATACACTAGGTCCGCCCCGTGTACTGATAGCCATACAAATTTAGAAATTAACAACACATTAGAATACAACTACCTTAGTATGCTATTTTCCAAATGAATAGATGAAGTTGAACAAAGTTGAAATCCATATGTCTCATGTCAATTAATCTATTATTGTAGAACATATGTTTGATACACTCATTACACACAAAACAAAATAATTTTCTGATACTTCTAGATAGTTCAATTAGATAAACCCATAAATGTTCAAAGGAAAGTAAGGAATTAGGGATATTTTGTTCGAATATATAACTTAAGATTGGAACAAAGTATCGTTAAGAAAATTTGTTACTTCAGTGATGATCATGTAAAGAGGCACAAATTTATATATTTCATCGATCAAGTAATAAACTTACTTACAAAACTGATAAAGTTGATTAAATATACATCAGGATCCTTGAATCTTATAAGTTTTAGGCTTGATACAACGATGAAGATCCTGCAGACGATGGAATTTGAGTTAAATTTAAGATTGGAGAAGGAAGCACACATGACCAAAACCAAATACTAAAAAAAATTATCCGAAGATGAAATCAATATCAGATTTATGCACAAGTATAAAATACTGACGTTTGTGTACTCACAAATTTTGATGGAATCGATGAAGTTGATTCATGAATGGAAGAAACCAATTTGAGGAAGAAAGTCTTACCCATTCTCATAATCATACAATATAGTTAAGACATTTCAGTAATCAGTTAACGTGAAAAGAAAATTTCAACATTTGGTTTCTGTTTAAGAAACGTACCAGTGGAATGGTCTTCTTTCATTGTTTGGCGCTTGATTGCAACAATTTGTATATCGACCCTCTTTATGCTAAGGTAGTCCTTACAGATCCTTCAATGTAAGTCAAGTAACATAAATTCGAATATGGCTAGAGAAAAAAACTTTTATGATAAAACACCAAAACCAACAAGAACGTGGTAAAGGAAGGCTGAGAATCGTCTTTCATAACTGCCAAATTGAAGGAACATCGAACTGCTCCCATGCATTGCGGCGGCGGTCTTGAGAAGCTAGATTTTCATTTGAAGTAGAAGGAAATGTATAAAATGAAGCGGAGTACAGGTGAAATTGAACCAACAATGGAAACCGTTTTGGATGAGATGCAAAGGAAGCCCTGTAATTCGCTATGTGTTGAAATTTCAACAAGAACTGACCGAGAAGAAAAACTGTTTAAGGCAACAATAATAGTTAAATTGGAGCACTAACCATGATTAAACAAAACAATATGAAGCAATAAGAGACATAACTATAAATTTGGATGCAGATTCCAGTTTAACGCAACAATAATAGTTGAATCTATGGTAGTAATTAGTAACATCCAAGTAAGTGCAAATCAAATACACCATTTCTAAATAAAAAAACCTTCAATCGCAGACTAAAAATGGTTAATAAAGAATGAGTTTGGAACTTATAAATCCAAAGCTTGAAAGGCAAGTTTACCTCATTATATAGTGTAAGTTTCAAAAATTAAAATGATTGAAATCAAGCACATGAAAGAGCATATGAGAATTGTAGAAAAACACAGTAGATGGAAGACGAACAAAGTGATTTTGATAACATACAATTAGTAAAGCAATGGATACTTACCTTCGAACACATATGTTTGAAAGTGATGAAACGACATGATTAGGACGAGATCCATCAGTTGAAGACGAAAATGAACAAATTTTTGGGTAGAGAAAAAAATTAAAAACCTAGATTTGTATTTGAAGCAGGGAATAGAAGGAAACCTAGAAGATGAAGCGAAGATGATGATGAAATTGAACCAACTGGAACCCGCTTTGGATGACTCAAGAAGGAAGCGAATGTGATTGGTTGTGTTGAAATTTCAATAATAACCATTCGTGGAGAAAAAACCGATTAAGGCTCTTTAATACATAGTAATAGATAATATATAATAGATAATATATTAATTAATAATGTAATTCACATATGTTAGGTAGTGCAATGTAAATTTTAGGGTATTTTCTAGGGTGAGATAGAGAAGGAGAGAGAAATACAGGTGTGTTTAGGGTTAGTTAATCGAATCAAAAGTGCATTTCGGATGATTAACGAGGGATACCGGTTCAACGATTTCATAAACCTGAACTGAATAATAACCATTTAACATTTTCTATTTAATAAAAAAACTTTTAAATTAAACAACTCCAATAGTTTCTAAAAAATTCAAAGTCCAAGATAATAAAAGACAGTTGAAATGTATATAACATATATCGTTAAAAGATTGGATACTATCAAAAATATAATCGAAACGAAATAATATTTAGTAATTCTTTATATTAGATTGTTGAAATGTAGTTTTTTTTGTTTTAGATTCAAAAGTTAATGTAGACTAATAATTAAGTTAAAAATTGTATATTATTGTTGGGATAAATGTTAATATTTATAATCCTAAAAGCTAAACTTTCTAGACTTAAATTTTTTTTTTTTTGGTTTTTCGATTAAGCATTTGTCATCAAAATCATCAACTGAAATTGAAACCGTAACTGGAATTTTTTTCTAGTTAGTCAATCAAACCAAATGTTAAAAAAAGTTGGTTCTGTTATATAACCTTAAAATCGAAACGATTGGTTTTTATATCACTTTTTGGTTTCGGAATATTTTGGACGCATGTAGTTTGGGTGTGGAGAAGAGAGGATTTTCATTTGAAATAGTTCAATCATATGAGAATGAATATAACATTAAATCAATGGGAGAATATGGTGTATTTAAACTTTTTATACTTTCAAATGGGTTGTTATATGCATTTCTTTACTTCTCACACTCACACTACTCATGTTAGGTCTATGCATGGCAATGGGGCAGGCGGGGATATCATTTCTATTGAGAATTCGTATCGTTTTTCAAAAAACATAAACATTAATCGAATTAACGTATAACGGAAGCTTTTTAAAATCACGAATCGTACATGGATCATCAAGTAAAATATAAGATAAGTAAACATGAAAGCATATTAAAATCATACATTTGTATTTGATGACAAGAATACACGAATAAGATGCTTTCGGTATCCACCAGTGTTGACACGATCGAGCGGCACCAAGTATGCAATTGAACACACGATGAACGGAAAAAACAAACACATAAGTGTGTGTGTTTTGATACGGCAGAGATGGCCACACACCCCACACACACCACACACACCGAATATGTGTGTCCTGTGCCTGTATGTATAATGTGTATTAAACCCTTTTTGGTTTCAGTACATACATATATATATATATATATATATATATATATATATATATATATATATATATATATATATATATGTGTGTATATATATATATATATATATATATATATATATATATATATATATATACACACACACACACATATATATGTATATCTCTGTGTGTGTGTTTAGCCGTGTATACACACACATACACACACACACACACACACACACACACACACATATATATATATATATATATATATATATATATATATATCTAATAATATATAAATGACTAGATAATTATTTATAATTATCTCTATTTATTTGTTTATAATTATCCATCCAATTATCTAATAACAGATGATAATACTAATTCAAATAAATAAATCTTTTATTTAATATCTATTGATAAATAAAAGACTAGATAATTGTGTAATTTTCATCCAATGACAATTAAATCACTACAATATCTAATATTTAACTTTTAGTCCCCGTACTTTGAGATATAATTAATCATCCATTAATTTAATCTCAATGATGTCATAAACAATATCCATTATTATTTATTCAATAGTTTAATTGCATCTGCTCAGTTGTGCTCATCGGTGTGACCCTCAGGTGTTTTATTAAATCATCCATAATGCAGTAGTAATGTCATCTTTACACGCCATATACTAACATACTCCCACTTGTGTAAGACGACATACTGTCCTGCAGCATGCGCCTAAGGAGGTCATGGCTAGACACTTTTGGCAACCAAGGTCATAAAAACTCTGACTCTCATTCGGGCATTTTTGTTGAAACAAACTTCCAAAAAGAAACTTAGGTTATATCTCATGCATCACGATATTTCAATGTGAAAGCTAGGCATGTATTAGATCAACCGTAGCAAACACGATTTTGTTTCTCAACTCCCTGATCTCATAATGAACCATTACAGACAGCGTAGAACACATCATTTCTGTCAGTATCGATCGCCGAGGGGCCCAAGAATATCTCTTCTTAGTTAAAAGAAGGTGCAAATCCCATCTTAACTATCTAGGCCTCCAACACGACTCCCACTGCAACCAGCCTCGAACCATTATGATCACTCAGTTTCGGATGACATTAGGTTAGGCCAAGCGTACAGCGGCACCCGCACTGAAGTATGTAGACATCTCAAGTACTAAGGATTACCTTTTTGAGACGAACCATGACTATGATCCACAAAGTGGTCTCAATCGGTGGGTAAATCCAATATTTGTTCGCAACAAATACCTGTGAATTTGGTCCAACCTTTGTTTTATTCATCACCCATTAATATCAACCAAAAACCACAGTAGCCTTTTAATTCTCGTTGTGCTTCCCATGACAACAAACAACTATGGAATAGTTTTAGAATAACTTCAAATTTATTCTTGGATTTCTAAAACATGCAAAAGACATTAAAGATTTCAATAAACACAACATGACTTCCATCAATTTAATGTTACTATTCCTTTATCAAATGTAACGGTAATATGATCTATCAAAAATTAATTTCAAACATGATCTTAGTGGGAGTGTTCTCTAGTTAACTTACTTAACTTCCATTACTGTTTATCTTTGAAAAATTACACTAGTTCTTTATTATAAGTTCTTGTAATATTATTCAGATCCATTCTGAATCTCCTTACAAATTTATATCCATTATCCTTAGAGGAACTGGTAAATCACTCATAAAGACATCAAGATTAAAATTTAGGAGCTCTTGCAATTCCGTTTAATTGCTACTAGTGATACGTTTAGATGTTTAGTCTTAAATCTGACATATGCAGTTTATCTATATCTTAATAAGATATCTTTAATAACATTGTGTTCAACATTTGTGATATGTGTCCATAACCACCAGAACCTGGTTATCTACAACATTTCGTTGTGGTGTTCCATCAAGTTTGCCGACGAGTGTTTAAACATGTCAAAGGCTATTACTTGATTAACCATCACACAAGTTGTATACATTTCACATGTAATTGTATAAAATGTGATTACTTCTTGTCTAAACAATCCTGACTTATCAAGTCTTTAATTGTTTCCGACAAGTTAAGTGAACTAACCTCCATGTAACTCATTTACATTTAATTCTGCATTTTATTAGTTTCATTTGTATAATCACGGATGACTAACCAACTCATATAATCTCTTGAAATAACTTTCAATAATTAACAAGTTCAATGAAACTTCATTTGAACACTTGAACAATTTAAACAACAACATGGTAACCCTTTTTATCTGAATATGACTACTAGCTTGTCCAAGTTAGACTTGAATCAATAGTCTATAATTATGGCTTAGTAATCTTAAGCTTTAGGAATTTCAAGCAACAAATTTTCAACTCCAAAATTTCTTTATTTATCCCAAAAATACTTGAAAAAAATTCAACTACAAAATTGATTACTACACCATGATAAACTATTGATGACATGAAAATTAGTGTCTAGCAGAGTATTCTCTAAGATGTCTCTATGCTCCCACTGAATCTGTCATCTCTTTTCACTTCATTTTAGTCATTGCAAACATTATGCATAAAACTTTATTTATTGGGTATCACATATCCAAGAACAAATAGAAGTGAATGATTCTCAGTGCGGTCAGCCCTGACCCTTTCCAATTACTTGGGACAATTCATTTCCCGGTACCCAGTTTCCTAGCACTCAAAGAATTTGTCATCCTTGGATTTGACTTCTTTGGTTCTAGGTTTAAGCTACTTGTTAACCTTCCGCCCCTTTCCCTATGTTTTCTCCTTAATCATTCTCTCAGCGTTCTGGAGCATCTGATGCAACCCATTGATCATCTTTTCCATGCATATTGTAATAAATTACAAATTGCTTAAATTCATTCAATAAGGAATTGAGAATCAGATCCGTGGCCATCTCTTGTGTCACGGGATACCCAACTCTGCTAAGATAATCCAGATAACCTTTCATCTTCAGCACATGGGGTCTAAGCCATTCTGCAAGAGTTCAGATCCCTAGTCATATTAATGTTTCTCAGTCCGAGCCTGAGTCTGGAACATATCCTTTAGCCCGCGATACATCTGGTAAGCTGGGACATCCATAAGGTTAGTCCGCAGCTAAGATGTCATGGTCGCTAGCATTGGACAGGCAACATCGACCGAATCCTCAGAGTGCTTCTTGTGGAGATTTCTCTCCTCAACTGTAGCAGTCTCTGCAAGAACAGGTCCTGGTGCCCATTCCAGAACATACATCTTTCGCTCTGTACTCAGAACATTAGTTAGATCTTATTTCAGTTCAGAGAATTGCTTCTTTTAAGCTTTCCATTTCCCGAATGGTCCTCAAAGTAGTAATTTTGCGCTTTTAAGGAGGATTTTCAATAGGAGGAGATTGAGAAGGGAGATTTGACGTTATCATTATTGTTGTTGTTATTATTGTAATTATTATTTAAACTGTTTCAACCTCTGCCTCTTTCAACCATCTAAAACAATTTTCAAAAATTAGTATATGATTAACCATTAATAAATCAATAATCCAAAATTTAAAAAATGATTTATTAATCCTAATAACCGTTTTACTTATTCATGCACCCAACGGAGGCTGAACCTACTTGAATAAGCTACTCAGGCAGAGAACTTATTACCAATTACAACTCCCTTGCAACTCTTAGATCTTATGAGATTTCTAATTTTTTAAATTGATCATGTTTAATCTCATCCACACCTTGGGCAACAGTCTTACTGAGGAACCACCACTGACACACACCATATAACTACTGCAAGTCACTGACCCAAGTCTCACTTAGGATCCGCAATGCTCACCTCACAGCTGTCCGAGTTTGCGGCGTAAGCACCCAACGAAGACTAAACCTACTTACAACGACCGGTTACCGTGAGTGTTACTATGTGGACGGTGTGTTGTGTCAGAGTTTTAATTTGGGTTTACAACCAGTGTCTTACCCAGAACTAGTGGCTAGTCAGGTTAGTCAGCGGGCAGGATCCTTTCGGTTATAAACCTTTCGGAAATTCCTATAACCACAGCCCGAGCGAGACTGTCCTAGACACCGCCTATTCTGGTAGACAGTCCAGTTAATGTAGCAGTTTTAAAATTTTCAACTCTTTGATCATATGACATTTTAAAAATAAATCTCTTTTTATTTAAAAAACTAATTTCATAAAAATGTCATATCTAACACCTGACAAGATAATTAAAGTTTCCAAATTTAAACTTCCTTTTAAATACTTTAATTTTTTCATAAAAAATGATTGTAGTTTTGATTCTTTTATATATCTACTTTGCCACCACATCCACGCAGATATAAATAAAACATAAATAAATAAAACGTACAATCACATGGTGACATAGTATTGCCAAAACTAAATTGGTTTCCGAGAGCCATACAGACAAACCAATTAGGTCAAAACCTAAGGGACAAAATCAACACACAAGGCAAGGAGGATAAACTCTTTCAGCTCCCTCTATCCTTAGCATTCGATGATTTCTCTGAGCGTCCTTGATGAATGACCTCCTTCTTGATGGACATCTTCGCCAAGATTTTTTACATAAT
The DNA here is from genome assembly GCA_020465985.1 of Centrapalus pauciflorus. Classification (NCBI taxonomy): domain Eukaryota; kingdom Viridiplantae; phylum Streptophyta; class Magnoliopsida; order Asterales; family Asteraceae; genus Centrapalus; species Centrapalus pauciflorus. The sequence continues at coordinate 309,392 of JAANYP010003377.1, read as the reverse complement.
TTTAATCTAAATACATTTGCCTATTTTCTAACCTATTACAGATTACATCATAAAACTCGGGATTCCAATGGCACGCAGGCCTTCCCAAAAAATAACCAATAATAAAAAATAGCAAACATTAAGAATAAATAAACAACCATCACAGACAAAGGGGTCTCAAGGCTTGGCTATGTCACAAATATAAATAAGGCAGTAAGACATATAAATAATCCAGAATTCATTTTTACCTTGCCATGAAAATAATTTCAAAACCAATTGATCTACCATTAATTGATGTAGTTATGTCCAATATCATTCTTAAATTAAATACGGTTCGCAAACTCGAAATTCAGGAACACTTTTCAAAATTAGAAACTTTTTTCCGAAAAATTCAAATTCAGTTCCATCTTTGCATTATCTTTGGATTCATAACTACACTTTTCTTAAAATATTTAATCAACAATTCAAACACCTTTGAAACTTAAACTTACTATTTTAAGAAACTTTTTATTAAACAACCTTTAATAAATATAATTATTATTTTCAAATAATATTGATAAATAATTTAAAGTTCTTTTAAATAATTATCAATCAACTATTATTTAATTGAAACTCTTAAAAAATTAACTTTATTTAAAATGTCGATTTTCTAAATGAACAAGTTAAACCAATAAATATGTCTTTTAAAATATTTAAAGAAAATTGATCATCTTTAAATAACACCAAAAACTTTTCTTTATGGTTTTAAACGATATCTACCAAAAATGTTAATGTCGAGATTAAATCTCAAAAGATTAAACCATGACCAAACATGAAACTCAAAGTCACGATTTTATCAATTTGAAAATAGAATCCATAAATTAAACTCCCTTTAATTTTATAATGCATTTTATGAAACTAAATATTAAATGCATAAATTAAATACAGTTTATAAATTAAAATTACCATTAAATATTTTTAAACAAAAAAATTGATGGCATTAATTTTAATTTCAACATTAAAACTTAACTTTTAATTAAAACCGATTTAATTTAAACGACGAATTACCAGAAAACAGATTCAAACCAACTTAGTTAACCGACTCATGCTCGGGTTCAATAACCCATATTAACCGAAAATAAGTAGGGTATTAAACCCTTTGACGGCTGAAATTAATAAAAGTCATTAATCAACTCACTTTGATTATTTCGATTTCCATATTCCAATTAATCGTTTAACTATCGAATCGAATAATATTTAAACTGATTTGTGAACTTTATAAAACTAATAAAGTCTCCCACTTTAATTTTATAAAACTGAAAACATATTTACATATATTTTGTCACAAATGTTTAAATATTAATAACCAAACACTTTAGATTTATTGATTCTGCATTTAATTTAATCGTTAGAGTTTAACCGTGAATTAAACGTCACGACAGAATAAATCATCCATGACTTCAGCTACCACATCATAACCGAGAGGTCATGGGTCTCAACTCATGGCCGAAATCTCTAGGTTTGATTTCGTGAACCGAAACGTTTAATTTTCGACTTTAATTGATTAAACACTTTTAAACAATCAAACATCAACTAAATAAAACGAACTAAGGTTTTAAAATCCCGAGCTCCGAAGAACTCCAAGGTTGGCCGAGAATCACCATGAGGTTTCCAAACCCTTTGGTCGATTTTCTCCAAGCCAAATCAAAACCTTAAACGTTTTAATTATAGATTAAGATCGTTTAAACACTTATAATTATTAAAAAGCGAAACTTGAAGAATGTTGGACATAAATACATGAATAATACTATCATTATGTTACTTGAGGTGGCTCTGATACCACTGTTGGGAATTCGTATCATTTTTCGTAAAAAATAAACATTATCCGAATTAACGCACAACGGAAGCTTTTAAAATCACGAATTCCGTACATGGATCATCAAGTAAAACATAAGATAAGTTTAACATGAACGCATAAAAAAATCATACCTTTGTATTCGATGACAAGAATACACGAATGAGATGCTTTCGGTATCCACCGGTGATGACACGATCGAGCGACGCCAGGTATGTAATCGAACACACGAAGAACGTGAAAAACAAACACATAAGTGTGTGTTTTTGATACGGCCGAGATGGCCACACACACCACACACACCGAATGTGTGTGTCGTGCGTGTATGTATAATGTGTATCAAACCCTTTTTGGTTTCAATACATCTATATATATGTGTGTGTTTAGCCGTATGTGTGTGTGTTTAGCTGTGTGTGTCTATATATATATATATATATATATATATATATATATATATATATATATATATATGTATATGTATATGTATATATATTAAGAGTTTTAGTTTTAATCAAACTCTAATATAATAATATAATACATATCTTAATAATTATCTTTATTATTTAAACATTATATAATTATCTCTATAATTATATATCTATTATATATTATCTATTAATATATAAATGACTAGATAATTATTTATAATTATCTCTAATTACTTGTTTATAATTATCCATCCAATTATCTAATAATAGATGATAACACTAATTCAAATAAATCATTCTTTTATTTAATATCTAATAATAAATAAAAGACTAGATAATTATTTAATTATCATCCAATGACAATTAAATCACTACAATATCTAATATTGCACTTTTAGTCCCCGTACTTTGAGATATAATTAATCATCCATTAATTTAATCTCAATGATTATTTTGTGTCATAAACAATATCCTATATTATTTATTCAGTAGTTTAATTGCATCTACTCAGTTGTGCTCATCGGTGTGACCCTCAAGTGTTTTATGAAATCAGCCATGATGCAGTAGTAATCTAATCTTCACACACCATATACTAACAATTTCCCATCACCGTCCCCGCTTCTTAATCCTCTCCCCTATCTCTGACCCATCCCGTTGGGAAATGAGTTTGTATTTCCATCCACGTTCCAATCAAGAATCAGGCTTTTCAAACTCCTAAAAGATTATTAAGTTTAAACTATAAATAGTAGTTTATAGAAAAAATATATGTAAATAAACTTTAAAAGATCAACTCAAACATATTTGAGTTATTTAAATGTATAATTTAAAATTTAAAATAAAACTGAAATAAAAAATGCATGCAAAAGATTAAAAAAACAAATAAGAAGAAATAAGATATAATATTCTATACTATAGAAAGTCATATACATTGATATTTAATATATATTATATAATATGTAATTAATAATATACATTATAAAATTAAATATACATAATAATTTACATTAAAACATAAAATATAGCCAGGGTGGGGACTAATATGTTTCCCAATCTAGCTATTTTAAATCATGGATACCACGTCCCCGTACACATACCTGGTCAACTTGGGGACTCTCCGGTCAAATCGGGGTCGAGTTATGGGTATTCATCATATATGAATTTTTATTGCCAGCTAGTTAGGTCAGTTGTGTTAACCTATCAAAAAATTAATATTTAAATAAAGTATTACAAAATACATCACTTCAAGGGATGCACACCATCATATCAATAAAAGGTGTAATTAAGATCATCATTTTGGAATTCCTCTTTTATTCATGGTGTTGCTAATTGTACATTAAGTAAGAGCAAAAGAAGAGGGATAGAGAAATAGTAATATATATATATATATATATATATATATATATATATATATATATATATATATATATATATATATATATATATAAACAAGAACATCAAATGCCACATGACATTCTCTAGTTATATCCACATCTGCATTCCACGTCTGCATTCTATGTCCACGTCCGCTTTCCAAATCTTCAATGCTGTGATGCACACCTAGTCCCAGAAAATCGTGGCCTCAACCTTCAACCTAAATTGCAGATTCATATCACCATCGGAGAAATCAAGTTAAGCTCTGCATCCCCTCCTCTAAACATTTGATATCTTCAACCTAAATTGCAGCGATACATACCTAATCCCCAAAAAATGGTCTCCTCAATAAATCAAATTAAGCCCCAAACATCGAAGACATATCACAATCTGCATCGCCTCCTCTACCTAAGCAAGATAAACATCGGAAGCAGAGCAGTAGAAGACATCGGAAGCAGAGAGATGACACAAAAAATTCACAAGACATGGAATCAATTGAAGCCCCAATACATATTCATTTCTATTACAATTCTAAATCGCAACTCTGGTATAATATCCCTAAATTGATACTATAAATAGAGGTATCACCTCTCATTCTCTCATATTTTACAACTCGTATCTCTCATATTCTTTGATTTCACTATAATGGATACATAGAAATCTTATATCAATGATGTTACTCTTTTGAATAGATGTTATACAATCAAGGTTCACATCCTTCGTTTATGGAAGCATCGCGATGCAATTGAGATTATTTTGATCGATGAACAAGTATGATTTGTGCTATATTGCAAAGATTTCTTTTACTTTAATTGTCAATTGGTAATTGTTAAAAATTTGAGAATTCATAGTCATCAATAATAGAGTAGTATGTAGCTATATTCTAATTCAATTGTTTTGTGAATTAAGTTGATTAATTGCTTAATTTATTTTAGAATTTAGGTTTTTATGTGTGGGATTTAACTGGTGATAAAGTAGTTCAATTCATATATGTTAAATATAAAATTTCAATCATGTGGTTCCGTTTTGTAATAGATAGTTTTTATTTCATGTCAATGTAATTTCATTTCCTATAAATGTAATCTTTTCTTTTATTTAGAAGTTGAGAGGTGTAAGTTGTAAACCCTTCAAACCTACTGTTAGGCACAAAAAGGCCTCAGTCAAACCTGTTCTGCATCTGAGGGGGAGATTCTTAATCAAACCTGTTGATGCACTTGAAAGGTATAATTTAAGGCCTGTTACAAGTGTTCTGTTCTCTGTGAGGGGGAGATTCTTAATCAAACCTGCTGAACAGGCTGGACATAAACTGTCTACGCTGTTTTACACTAGTGAGCAGCTTGGGCAGTTACAAGTGTTCTGTTCTCTGTGAACAGAATCTGTTCTTTGTGAACAGGCTAAACACTCTTTGGAATATGTTTCCAAGTCCTCATGTATTGTTTTTGGCTAAAAGATCAGTTTACAAAGTCGAAGACAAAGTGGAAATCAGAACTGCACAGCCTGCCCACGCTATTCTGTTACATGAAGACAAAAGGATATTTGAAAAAGGGTGACAGACCTTTTTCTTATATCAAAATAGGCCTTAACAAAGGAAGAAAGACGCAAAGTTGACATTCCTTATTTAGTTAAAGCTAATGCAACAGTAGACAAAGTGAAAAGACAAAAGTTCTGCCCACATGAAGACAAGTCTGCTTTTCAGAATGTGCAGAAAAGTTTATGTTGTCTTTTCAAAAAGACTTTCCCTTTTTCCTTTCGTCCAATGAAGAAGCTTCACTTAGATCCTCTGAGTGAGTATAAAAAAAAACTTCCAAGGATTGAAAGGTTAAGCCAAAAAGCTAAGTGCTGAACCCAAGAGTAAACGTGCATTCAAGTGTGTATTTCATGCATGCAAGTCTGCTTGGATAAAACAGTGCTCTGTGTCTAAGCTGTTCTTATCCAAGCTGTTCCTCTGAGTCTTGTAAACACAGTGAGTGATTCTTAGTGAGTGAATTCATTGTAATTAGTTTAAGTCTGTCTTAGACTAGTTAAACATATTGTTGTATTTGTCATCTCAGCTTGAACCTTTTCGCATTCAAGCTCGTTTGTAATTAACATTTGTTGATAATACATACAAACATTGAGAACATTGTGTGTAGTTTTTAAATAGCTGTATTCACCCCCCTCTACAGCTTAAGGCTATATACTTGGGATATCTTTTGGGACCTACAACTGGTATCAGAGCAGTTTAGAGTGTGTGTCATTCTAGATCTCTCACTCTCCCAAAGCTTCCATGGACAACAGTGCTGCAAGTTCCTCATACTATGACAATGGTTCAATGGGCAAACCTCCAAAGTTCAATCATCAGAACTTCTCTGGTTGGAAGTGTAGAATGATGCTCTACTTAGAAAATCTGGATGTACAACTACCAGAGATTCTAATGGAGGGTCCCTATGTGCCAACCTCTGTTACAACCATAACTCCAGCGGTTGAAGGAGCTGCTCCTGAAATCAGAACCTTTGAGAAAGCTAAAGCTCAATGGTCTGATGAAGACAAAAGACTAGTGGCTCTGGATGCAAAGGCCAGGAATAACCTGGTTATCTCTCTGCCTGATGATGTGTTCAAACAGGTTGAGAAGATGAAGACTGCAAAGGAGATGTGGGATACTTTGTGTACCATCTATGATGGACCCACAATCACACTGGACAACAGAATTAATAATCTAGACAGTATGAACTCTTCTTTGCAAAACCAAAGGAGACTCTCACAGAAACCTACACTAGGTTTACTGCTCTTGTCAATGATCTCAAAGCTGTTGGGATCACTAAGGACAGCCTGACTCTGGTGAATAAATTCTTAGACATCTTGCCTGAAGAATGGAATTATTTTTCTACAATTTTAAGAAATTCAGGTACCATCAGAAGTATGGATCTTGTTAACTTGTGTGGATCCTTACTGAATGTTGAGAAGTCAAGGCAACAGAAGAGAAATTCCTTGGAAATGTCTAAGAGAGGTGCAGCCTTTGTGGCCAGTGTGAGACATCCTGGAAATCAGGTGGGTGATGTGTTCACTCAACCTGATCAACAGGCTGATGATAAGGAGGAAATGTCAGATGAGGAAGACAATGCAGAGCTTGCTGAACTAGATGATGAGCAAATGATAGCCATGCTTGTCAAAAGGTTCAACAAGAATAGGTTTGGAGGAAACATGCTGCAGGGAAGTTCAAATGCTGTCAAAAAGAAGGCATTTGACAAGACCAAAGTTGAGTGCTTCAAATGTGGCAAAACTGGCCATATAGCTGCTGACTGTGTGTCAAAAGCTGTTTGTCAGTCATCCAAACCACACAAGACAAACAGGGATGATGGCTATAGGGCTAACTACCTTATGGCCATGGCTAAGCTGGGGAAGTTGGAAAACTCAGTGGTTTCCAACTGACAAAAGGGACTCATGGCAGAGACTTGTGACTGGGAGGAGTCTGATTCATCTTCAGATGAAGAAGACAATCAATGTCTGATGGCCAACACTGATGTCCCATCAACAAGCAACTTTAAACAGCATCTGGCTGAAGCTGAAGCCTTCAGTAGCTTGGAGACTGGAACCCTACAATGATGTATAAGGTACAAAATTTTATGGATTACAGTTCTGAAGAAAAAGTTAAAATGTTTGAATATATGCTTGTTGATCTGAAAGCTGCTGTTGAGAAGCATACTGTTTTATCATCTGAAATATCTAAGCTTAAAGCTGATCTTGAAAAAAAAATCCAGTAAACTGGACAGTTTCCATAAGTTGGAAACTGAGCTTGATGAATTAAAACACATCAACTCTATTTTACTGGAAGAAAAGAGAGAAACAGATATAAAACATGCTAAGCTTCAAAAGATAGTTGACTCTTGGTGCCAATCTGCACAAAGTCAGCCATTGCATAAGTCAGTAGATCCCTGCACAAATCCAAGCCTATCTTGGAGGGGATCTTGACACAGCAGCTTCAATTGTTGCGGTTAATAATCTGAAAGAAGACTTGTCCACTCTTGGTGAGCTTCCAAACACTTTTATTCAAAAAGTGAATGGTAAATTAATCTCAACAAACAGGTTTGTCAGGCCTCAAAACACTGACAGCTCGTGTGAACCTAGCTCAAAAGTTGCTGATGGAATGAGTTCTCCATCAAATCAGCTTGCTAAGTGCTCTGCTGAATCACACAAGCAAAAGAAAGGAAAACATGTCCAAACTGCAGCTGTGGACACCAAGCCTGTTGACAAAACATGCTCTGGGTCTAAAGCTGATGGTAAAAGGCATACTAATCCTTTTAATGCTGAACATTTTGAAAATAAGTTTTCAAAAGGTAAGCAGTCTGTCTTTAACAAGGGTAAGTCTCATGTTGAAGGCAAACCTGCTGTGATTTCAAATAAGTTTTCTAATCATAGTGGTAAACTGGTTTTAAATGAGAATAAGTTTTTCAAAACCATAAATAATGATTATGTTGATAGGCAGCATCAATCACATCTCAGGAAGGGCAAAGGCAAAGCCATTGCTCAGCCAGAGAGAGAGAGAGTTGGGAATAAGTTTCCTAAACCTGTGGAAGTTCAAAAGCCAATTAAGCTTCCCATCTTTGACATCTGCCCTCCTAAAAGGAGGAAAGAAGAGACAGACAAAGCTGTGGCTATTGAACTTTCCACTCAAGCTGTTGATTCATCAAATAGTAATGAGCTTGCTAAACCTGCAGATAGAATCAACACAAATAACTCAGAATGTGTTTCTGAAAGGTCTTCTTCCTAAAATGCTAAAAGGAGAAAATGCTATAAATGTGGAATGAAGACACATCTGGCTAAAGAATATCCTGAAACTGAGGACATGAGGCCTACTGACTCTGGTGGTTCCCTCACTGCTAACAAAAACAGTGTTGGAAACATCTTAGTTAATGAGAATGGTATCCAAACTGATACCATTCAAATAGGGAATATTAGTGTTGATATCACAAGTCCATCAAGAAATGTTGATGAAGTAGGAGAACTCATCTCTATGATGAGTTCCGCTAAAAATGACTAATATTCTTCTTGTCACTCTGCAGGAAAAACAACCATCCCAGGTTTGGTACTTGGACAGTGGCTGCTCAGGGCACATGACAGGTTGTAAGGACCTGCTGAGTGATCTCAGGCCTGAAAAAGGGCCAAAAGTCACCTTTGGTGATAATGTACAGGGATCCACTGAGGGATATGGAACTCTTAAAGCTGGTGTAGCAGTGTTCAAAAGAGTAGCCTATGTGGTTGGGCTGAAACATAACCTTGTTAGCATAAGTCAACTGTGTGATGCTGGCTACAAGGTTAACTTTGATGAGCATCTGGGTTACATATTGGATCCCCAAGGCAAAGTTGTGCTGTGCGCTCAACGTAAGAAAGGTGTATATGTTGTGGACATGCAATCTGCTGATCCCACAACTGAAACCTGTTTTCTCACAAGAACAAATGCAGACCTAAACTGGTTATGGCACAAAAGACTGTCACACCTGAACTTCAAGAACATCAACAAACTCTGTAAGATAGAGTTAGTGACAGGTTTGCCTTCTATGACCTTTGTTAAGGATAGACTCTGCACAGCTTGTGAGAAAGGCAAGCAGAGGAAATCATCTTTTAAATCGAAGCATAATTTTTCTATTGATACTCCTCTTTTCTTAATCCATATGGACTTGTTTGGACCTGTCAATGTCCCAAGTCTAGGAGAAAGAAAATACACTCTAGTAATGGTTGATGAGTTCTCCAGGTACACATGGGTTATCTTCCTAAAGAGCAAAGGAGAGGCTGCTAGAGAAATTATTGGATTTGTGAAAAAGATGGAAATGCTGAACTCTGCCCAAGTAAAGCAGCTTAGAAGTGATCATGGTACTGAATTCAGAAACAGTACTCTTGAAGACTTTTATGAAGAGAAAGGAATTACTCAAAACTTTTCAGCTGTAAGAACTCCACAACAAAATGGAGTTGCTGAAAGGAGAAACCGAACTCTAATTGAAGCTGCTAGAACCATGCTGTGTGCATCTGGTTTACCTTCATCATTCTGGGCTGAAGCTGCTAACACTGCCTGCTTCACTCAAAACAGATCCTTAGTGGTGAAAAGGTTCAACAAGACTCCCTATGAGCTGCTCAAAGGGAGGAAGTCAAATGTCAGCTATTTCCATGTGTTTGGGTGTCCCTGCTTCATTCTGAATCAAAGGAACCAGCTGGCAAAGTTTGAACCAAAAGCTGATGAAGGTGTGTTTGTTGGTTACTCTGCTATCTCCAAAGCCTACAGAGTGTACAACAACGAAAGAAAGGTGATAGATGAATCTATCATGTCACCTTTAAAGAGTCCAAAAATGCTTCCACCAAAGTTGTTCCTGAATCAGTCTCAGGAGAATTAAACTTTGATGATCTCATGCATTCAAACAGTGAAGAGGATTCAAAAGCTTCCACTACATCCAGTGTGGAACCTGTTAATCATGATGGGCATGATGATGATTATGTCAATACAACCTGTGTGAATAAATGTATTGACTTAATTACAACTACATGTCCTGAGCCTATCAATGCTGATTTTCCTGAATCCGCTGGTGATATGTTCAACAGTGGACAGACATGTTCAACAAGTGAACAGGCTCAAGACAACAGTGTGTCTGAAAATCTTGAGAGCTGTTCAACAGATCCTGCTGAAGATGTCAATAACTCAGGAGAATCCTCAATGAAGAATGATCCTCAGTGGGTCATATGTCACTCCAATGATCAAATAATTGGTGACATCAACAAAGGGGTACAAACAAGGTGGGGCAGCTTAGGGAACTTTTGTATGTTCTCTAGTTTTGTTTCACTAATGGAGCCAAAGAAGGTGGATGAAGCACTAAAAGATGCCAATTGGATCACTGCCATGCAAGAAGAACTCAATCAGTTTGAGATAAACAAGGTATGGAAGCTGGTCCCTGCTCCTAAAGGTAGAACTATAATTGGCACTAAATGGGTTTTCAGGAATAAGATGGATGAGCAAGGTCATATCATTAGAAATAAGGCAAGACTGGTTGCTCAGGGTTATAGACAGGAGGAAGGAATTGACTATGATGAGACATTTGCTCCTGTGGCCAGACTAGAAGCAATTCGTTTGTATCTAGCCTACGCTGCTCATAAGAGCATTAAGGTATTTCAAATGGATGTGAATAGTGCATTTTTAAATGGGAAGCTGCAAGAAGAAGTTTATGTCAAGCAGCCTCCAGGTTTCGAAAATGAACAACATCCAGGTTTTGTCTATAAGTCGGACAAAGCTCTCTATGGTCTCAAACAAGCCCCTAGAGCCTGGTATGACACTCTTATTGAGTTCCTTATGGGCAATCGGTATTCCAGAGGTAAAGTGGATACCACACTGTTCATAAAGAAGGTGAAGTCTGATATTATGCGTGTTCAAATTTATGTGGATGACATAATATTTGGTTCTACTAATGAGCAGTTATGCAAGAACTTTTCATTACTCATGAAATCCAAATATGAAATGAGTATGATGGGAGAACTTACTTTCTTTTTAGGATTACAGGTTAAACAAACCTCAACTGGAATTTTTATAAATCAAAGAAAGTACACCTTAGATCTATTGAAAAAGTTTAAATTTGATTAAAGTTCTCCTATTAAAACCCCAATGGCAACAAATGTAAAATTGGATGCTGATGCCAGTGGCAAAGCTGTTTCAGTAACAACTTACAGAGGCATGATTGGGAGCTTGCTATATTTAACTACTAGTAGACCTGATATTATGTTTGCTACCTGTTTGTGTGCTAGGTTCCAAGCTGATCCAAAGGAATCTCATCTAGCTGCTGTAAAATGAATCTTCAGATACCTGAAGGGTACACTAGGTTTGGGTCTTTGGTATCCCAAAGACTCAAGCCTTGAACTAACAGGTTATTCAGATTCTGATTTGCAGGCTGCAGGCTAGATAGGAAAAGCACAACAGGTGGATGTCAACTCCTTGGTGGTAAGTTGATAAGTTGGTGTAGCAAGAAGCAGAACTCAGTGTCTACTTCTACTGCTGAAGCTGAGTACATTGCTGCTGGAAGCTGCTGTGGGCAAATTCTGTGGATGCAGCATCAGCTTGAAAACTATGGACTTGTGTATAGGAAAATTCCTATTCTGTGTGATAACACAAGTGCCATAGCCATTTCCAATAATCCAGTATTTCATTCAAGAACAAAGCATATTGAGGTCAGACATCACTTCATCAGGGATCACATTCAGGAAGGTAATGTGGAGGTAAGCTTTATTTCCACTAATGAACAGCTTGCAGACATTTTCACCAAACCTCTTGATGAAACCAGGTTTAATTACCTTGTCAGTAAGCTGGGCATGTTAAACAAGAGTGACTAAGTGTCCTCAAAGGTCTAAGACATTGTATGTCTCACACTGCTCAAGTTTTCTCAGAACAGCTTAGGCAGAACAGGCTATATATGTTCTATACTTAGCCATTTTTCTGAAAAACCTGAACAGCTTGAGCATACAACAGGCTGAACTATAACAGTTTATACGTCCAACCTGCTCTGATGGTCCATTCTCCACTCTGCTCACTCCTTCACACTGTTCTACAAGACACTGTCTTGTAACCTGTTCAGCTATTGAACACAACCTGATCTTAAATTAGAACACAGGTTGAAAGCACAGTGTGAAGAGTGAAGAGCTTAAAGAATGAACAGCCTGTGATGACCCTACTCATCACAGGTTTGACCAACAGCTTAGAGCAATAGTTTTAACTACCTTTCTTCACAATTAAGTTACTTAATTTCTGTTTTTATTTAACTTAATTACTGCGGATAATGTGGGTTACGTGTGTTAGTGATTAAAAAGGGCTCAAGTGGTCTGACATGGACAACCGTTCCGTTTTCCGTTAACGACTTTTTCAAATCAACCGCCCAAATGTTTATCTCTCATACCCACTCACATTCAAAAATCCTATAAATACCCCCTACTGTTTCATCTTCGTTTTCCTCACTATTTCCAAAAATCCTCAAGAACCCTAAATCGACTAAGTGTCCTCTGCTTCTCAAAATCCTAAAACTCCACAAATGGCTCAAATAAACAATCCCTTTCTTCCAGTGTTCGTTGGTGATGATGTTGTTAAACACTCATCAGTTACCACAATGCTGACCATCAAACCCACCAACTACATTGCTAATCTAACTATTCCCAAAAACTATGTGGGGAAGGGTTATGAACAGATGGTGGAATTTCTCCAAGTTCATCCGTTGAACTATGCTATGACTGCCACTCCTGGTGTCCTGTACCAGGAGATGGTGTACGAGTTTTGGTATACTTGTGCCTACAATCCAGACACCAGAGTCATGAAAGGAACTATTCTCAATGGGACTCAGACCATTGAAATCACTACTGGTCTCCTTAGGGAAGTTCTGCGTCTTCCTGTTGCAGAACCATATGACATGCCTCAACCTGAGAATGACCAGATGGGAAATTTGCTACGCTTCTATGGTGTAGCAGAACCTAAAATCGGAGCTACGCTGTTCAGGAAGGATCTGTCTCCTACCTACAGTTTTCTATTTGCCTCAGTGGTGATGTGCTTCGGAAGTAAAGTTGAGTCATTTGATCGACTGAGCCGTGATGAAATCCCAATAGTCCTATAGCTGGTGGATGGGACTACAATGGATATGGCCAAGTGGGTTTTTCTGAATTTGAGGAACCTGGTACAACAAGAAACCCGTCCAGCTGTTGTTCGGTATCCAAGGTTTCTGAGCCTCATCTTCAAGCATCATTGTGGTGAGCATCTATATAACTCTCAGCCTTTACTTAAGACTGTTGCATTCCCTGTCATAGGGAATAGAGTTTTCTATACACCTGTTCTACCCAATGAGCCTCCTCTAATGACTCCAATGAGGAGGTTACTGGGGTTAGTGGAAGGACCTTCTGATGTGAGGGTTGCTCCCAAAGCTGCTCCCATGGCAAAATCCAAAGGCCGGGGAACGACCTGTAGCTTGGATTGTCAAAACATAAAACGCGAAGCGGTTGGTGAAGATATCTGCAATCTGATCATCGGTGGATATGAACTGGACCGAAAGCTGCCTATCTGCAACCTTTTCTAGAACAAAGTGAAAGTCGACCTCCACGTGCTTAGTTCGGGCATGGAACACAAGGTTAGCAGAAAGATAGGTAGTGTCGCGATTATCACACCATAGTGTAAGGGTCTTCCTAAGAGGGACTTGAAGTTCACACAACAGTGTTTCAAGCCAAGTTAGCTCAACGACTGTATTAGTTAAAGCATTGTATTCTGATTTCGTTGACGACCGAGTGACAGTCTTCTGTTTTGTGCAGACCATGATACTAGGTCTAAAACTAGATAGATAGCATACCCCTCGGTGGATCGACAGTCGTCTCAGATTCCAGCTCAATCAGCATCTGAGAATCCTGTAGTAAAGTTATAGGCCGAATTAGTGTAGGCATGAAGGAGAGTGTTAGAGTCATGCCGAAGCCGTAAGCCGAAAGCAGAGGTGTCTTACAGATAGCAAAGAATCTATTTGACAGTCGACTAGTGATTTTCTGTAGGGTAGTGCATAAACTAAGCTACTTTGTTAACGACAAAGGTAATGTCCGGACGAGTCAATGTGACATACTGTAGAGCACCCACAATTTGGCGATGTTTGACTAGGTCGAAAAACGCAGCACTCTCACCAAGAGCAAGATAGCAGTAGTAGTCATGGGAGAAGGAACCGATTTAGACTGAGAAAGGCTGGCGCGTTGGAGAAGCTCAATGGTGTACTTCTGCTGAGAAAGAATTATATCAATACCGAGAAAGTAGGATAGGGATCCCAAATCCTGAATTGGAAAGGATTGGCTGAGACTGTATACCACTGTATCAATATCCTATTGGTTGTTACCTGTTAAGACAATGTCGTCAACATAGACGAGCATATATAGTAGAGTGTCGTTGCGGGAATAAATAAATAAAGAGGGATCCGTTTTGAAGCCCTGGAAGCCAAGCGAGCGAAGGACCATAGATAGGAGCTGAGGGCCAAAGGAAGACTGATCAAATGTTCGAAGTGCATTCAGATTGGTTCACAAATCAACAGTTGACGGTAGCTGAGCTTGAAAAAGTCGTGGTCCCTCCGAAAGAATTTTAAAGTTTTGCAAAAATATATTTGGGTTGAGTGTGAAACATTAAGTTTATTGTTTGGTTTTTAGTTTCCGATGTGGTTGTATGTCATACTTTATTTTCATTTGTTTATTTTAAGTATGATGTGAATTTTATAATTAAAAGTTTGAGTTTATTTTAGTTATTTTTTAGCAAGGAATTTGTACCAATACTTAGTGATTCTAGCATATGTGTGTGACGATGATGTCACAATGGTATAAGTTGGGGAGGGTTGGTTCTAATAATGTTTTAGTTAATTAATATAGCCTCCACAAAAATTTTTAGACCAAATTATTCACCACAAACCAAAGGGATACGCTGCCCTACGCACCAAAAACAGAAAAAATCAAATTTTTCAGAGTCGGGCGCAGGGCTACGCCCAGGCCTACGCCGTCGAGGTTAAAAGGCAGTATTAGCCTTCTTCTTTATTTTCACAAACCCTAGCAACCCTTATCCATACGGCTGGTGTGCGGCTCTCCCTTGTAGTTCCATTTTTGTGCCAAAAATTGCAAATCTAAGCTTAAAAACACTCTTACTACCATCCATAGTAAAGATCTAGGCTTAAAATCATCTCTTTGTGGGTATTTTCATCCATTTGGGAGGTTTTTTTGGGTAAAGAAGTGGGTGGAGGAAAAAACAAGATTTTTACCATCTTTTAGTTTTCAATCATCAAGATTAGTGTTTTTATGGTTAAAATGCAAGTTATTTCATACTTTTTTTAGTAAAATGAGAGTTTGGAGCTTCATGGTCATCCATGGAGTTTTCATAGTGTGTTTGACTTTTTAGGGTCAAAGTATGTTAAATTGCATAGATTTGATGCTAATCTTGAAAAATGTTTGATGAGATGTATGTTTAAATGCTATTTTAGTTAATTTGCCATGATTAAATTCTATAAAATGAATTGGATTTATAAAAGTTGGTTGCCTAAATGTGCATATATGATATAATTTATAAAGTTTAGGTAATTAGCTAGAAAATAGGTAATATGTGCTAAATGGGTTTTAATTGATATATTAGATACATGTTAAGTGCATAATATGAAGGCAAATCATAGACTATATATAGTGAGCGTAATTGTGTGTGTGTGTGTGTGTGTGTATATATATATATATATATATATATATATATGTGTGTGTGTGTGTGTGTGTGTGTGTGTGTGTGTGTGTGTGTGTGCATCCAAACATAGTGAGCGTAATTGTGAAAAATGTAATTATAGGTTACATTGTTAAATTTATCTCATGCGTTGATTGAATGATAACTTGTAGATGTCGAGAAGAACCTGCCAACAAACCCAACCAACCAATGTACCGGTGGACTGGATCCCCAATCTCGTATTGTCCCAACACCCAGAGGAGATGAGAACGCCTCTATTTCTTTATAAGAAATATTCTAGGTGTATTTTAGTAGGAAAAAGGGTGAGGAGACAGGACTTTGATGATTATGGAGTCCCGTACCTCTTTTATTTCTTAGGATGTGAGGGGGTGTTAGATTTAGGCGGCCCACAGATTTATCAGGCCGATATAGTCAAGTGGATGTCTACCCTTAGGAGGGAGACAGGTCGTACATATGACGACCTTAAGCTGATAGTCACTGTCCATGGGAGGGACGTGGTGATGGATGCTAGAACCTTCGCCAGTTATTTAATTTGGATACTGGAGTGGGAAATGAGGGTTTTACCCAACGTGGGTATGAGTATAAGTCGGAGACCCAATTGGTCTTTGCTAACTTGACCTAGACTAGAGAGTGGATTGAACAGATGTGTAAGGTGTTCAATCAAACCACTAGGTAGCGGAGAACTACGTTACCTATAATAGAAAAGATTTGTCTCCAAGGTGCGAAGTGTTTCATAAGATCCTCGTGAAAAATATTTTGCCACGAGATAGTGACCTGTCTGAGGTCAGGCACCGAGACATTACTGTCCTTTACGCCCTTCTCAAGGGAAAGCCCAGACTGGACAGTCATTAATGACATATGGGCTATGTACGATACTAGAGAGAGAAGGATCATCCCTCATGGATGTTTAATTTCTACTTTCCTTGAGAGGATGGTTGCACTTTCATCCCAGTCCCTTTATTCTCCAGTCTCGGCGACGTACATTATGGCCGCCATGTTTCCCGCTCTAGATTTTAGAGAGGTTGATGAGGGGGTTCGAGATATATGAAAAGGAAACCAATCAATCGTATATTGAGAGCTACACTGAGGAGGAGAGGATATATATATATATATATATATATATATATATATATATATATATATATATATATATATATATATATATATATATATATATATATATATATAGAGAGAGAGAGAGAGAGAGAGAGAGAGTAAAAGGCCGCGAATGAAGCAGGTGTTGTAACATCCTCGAATTCAATTACTGTAATTTGGAATTAATTAGGCAGATAATTTATAATTAAGTTGAATTTTGAGCATTTATTATGTATTTGAGGATATTTAAAGTTTGTTGCCATTTTAAGAAGTTACGAAGTTTGAGAATTGATAATTATCATTATGGAGTATTATAAATGATAAAAGTTAGAAATGATAAATTTAAGAATAAATCAGTATTTTATGGAACCTGTTAAGTTGAGGGGTGAAATGTGCAAAAATGATGAAAGTTGAATAAAAAGGTTAAAAGGCCATTCATTTTCATTTCACTCTCTCTACTTTCTCTCTCTAGAAGTTCTCTCTACTTCTCTCTAGATTATCTCACAAACCGACCGGCCGATTATCGAGATTTATACGTCATCGGAAAGATCTCGAGGAGTACTACAACAATCTACGGTTGGATTCTCGATTTCGTACGGATTAAGGTAAGAATCGACCCTTTTAAGTTTATGTATTTCGGTTTTGAAGAACATAAATTCGAATCTGCTATTTTTATGTGATTTAGAGCTAGTTTTGCTTGAAATCTTGCAAGAATATAATAGTATATGTGTAATAGAATGGAACCTAGGCATCATACATGTTATATCGGTGATTTTGGGCTTAGAAAGGCATGTTTTAAAGTTGTAAGATGAACAAACTCGAAAATACCAAGAACACAGTCGAAATGCAAGAACAAACTGGATTTTTGTACTAAATTCGAGCATGTATTCGAGTTTAACACATGGAATTCGAGTTTATGTCCCTAAATTCGAATTTAGGACCCTAAATTCGAATATGGCTCGACTTTATCCTCATGAGTTCGAGTTTGGCCTCAAATTCGAAAGGAAATTCGAATTTAACCCCTTAAATTCGAGTTTAATGTCTAAAATTGAAAACCTACTCTCTAAACTCGAATATTTTAAATGAAACCCATAAACAACACATAAATAACAAAAGTTATTCAAAGAATAAGGTGTGAACTTGAGATGGGTTCAAACTTAGTTATGGTTCGAATTTGGATGTGGATCCGAAATGGGGAAAAATATTGCAAAACTTACAAAACTTGGTCTTATGGATTTAAACGGTTTTTGACTCGAGGTATTGTTGCAACTAATTTAATAGGTCCCTTGTGGTGTTGTTTAACCCACAGTGGGGTACTTGGTGGATCCGGTTGAAAGCCCGAAGAGAAATAATATTGAAGTTTTATTTACGCACCCACTGTGAGTACATTAGATTTCGCATGTTTATATCTGTTTTATGTTAAGCTTTGCCTGCTGAGACCTGTTGCTTCATTTATTGTTTGGAATTCTACTAACTTGCGTAGATTTAGATGCACATTCTTACTTGTTGCATGTCCGTTCGATTGTTGTGCATATAGTGATGGACCGGTGGGTCGCATCGATTACTCTGATGTTACTGCGCTATATGACCTGGAGCTGATCCCTCCGAGGTTCTGGTAGGCAGTATGTCATCCCCGATCGTACGTTTGTCTCAGATGGTATGTTTAATGCCGAGCTTTGGGCTCGAAGGGGCTGCGGCTCTGGTCCGTACTTGGTGTACGAAGAAGGGTATACGATGTTTGTCATCGGTGTTACCCTTGGGGCTTCATAAAAATTTATAAAATGCGTAATCTTTGTATTCCTAAGCATTCGCTTACCTCTCAGATGTTGTATTTTTACAGGAAAGGGAAAGTCTACTGCCGGACCATCTAGTTAGGTCGTTTGTGAAGATTCGGAAGATTTGGTACTACTTAATCGGTAATTATGTTTTGAGACAATGTTGTAATATATTCTGGATGTTGTAATAATTGTATTGGGTATGTAGACTTAGATATGGTACCTTGTAGCACCGTAGGGTGTTTGACACTATTGCACTACTTTAATTATGTGTTTTAATGCTTCCGCACTTAAATTAGGTTATCAGATCATTATGTAATGTTATGTTGGTGATTAATCCTGGGTGTTTTGTAATTGGTGGTTGTTGTGGCAAGGGTGCCACACGAGATGGTATCAGAGTAGTAGTTTGAGATTCAAGTGTCCGTGAGGTCTTGATCTCAAACATTAGGTAATGATATGTAGTGGTTTAAGTAATGATCTGAACTAAGATAGGTTATGATCTAGTAATTATAAGAGATTGACTATCATACGAGACAAATGAGTGGTGTCTTTAAATTAAGGACATGTTACTAAACAAGATATATGTTTATTATTTCAGAACATGTCTGGAGGAGGAATGACACCCGAAGAAACCAGAGAGATGATGCTAGCCATGATGGCTGAGCAGGACAAGATGATACAAGATCAGTTTCGGGCTCGAGATGAGGCCGAAGCTAAGAGGAGAGAAGATAAGAGAAAGAACAAAGAAAAGGAAGGGGGCAACAATGAGGAACAAGATGACAATACTGGGTCATCTAACAAGCCCAAAGGTTGTCGGTTTAAGGATTTTAAAGAAAATGGGGCCGTGGAGTTTAATGGACTAGGAGATGCTGTTGCTGCACTTGAATGGATAACGGCAACTGAACGAACATTCCGAATCAGCGACTGTGCTGAGAAGGACATGGTTCGGTATGCTACCGCAATGTTCACCAACGATGCGATTATGTGGTGGAACGCTATGGTGAATGCTTTGACACTGGAGAAGGTCTCTGTGATGACTTGGACTGAGTTTACGGACTTATTCACTCAGCAGTATTGTCCGGTTGATGAACGCCGAAGACTGGAGGCGAAGTTTATGGGACTGATGCAGGGGACTAAGACTGTGTCCCAATATGCTGTGGAGTTCACGAGGCTAAGTCTGTTCGCGCCTCATCAAGTCGATACTGAGGAAAGGAAGGTGACGAGGTTCGAGGCTGGTCTAGATATTGAGATCAGGCGAGTTATGAGCAACGTTCGTTATCCCACATTTGCTGGTTTACTTGAGGCTGCCAGAATTGTAGAACAAATTCTGATCATGTCGGGTTATTCTATTGGGTCCGCTGCTGCTTCCACCAACCCAACACAACCATCACCGCCGAAGCGCCAGCGTGAGGGAGGATATTCTGGTTCTTCCCTGTCTTCACAGTACTCGCCTCAACAATCATATCGCCGACAGTCTGGTTCTTCTGATCGTGGTCGTGCTCGTGCTTATTCCATCAACACCGAGCCGCAGTGTGAAGACCACCCCTTACGGGGCAGTTCTCACCAGTCTAGGTCCCACAAATTGCAATACGATATCAACCATACTAAGATAGAGTAATTATAATGCGGAAAATTAAATTACAGTACAAGCTATTAAGATTTAAGTTTATTACAGATTAAGTTTTTAAATTAAACTTATAAAGGGCACAAGTCTAATCTAATTAATATCATCATATTATCAAAATAAATCTACCCAGATCACCATAATATCGTCATCCAATTAGTACCAAAATGGGATCGCTGAGTAGAGGTCTATGAAACTTCTGTCTTGAGCGTGTAAGACCTAAGAACTAGGTCCGGCAGGTGACTTTCCTTTGCCTTTTCCTGTAAAAAAAATGTGAAGTAGCAACCATAAGCAACGCTTAGTGAGTAAATAGATTTTCAATATCAACATGCGTGTCAAGCGGAGTCATTAGTCTTAGCGTGATATGTCTTGGCTGCCGCTACAGCCCTCATGATTGAGATATAGAATCATAGAATCGGATGATGTTCAAGCCACACTCACGCTTAAATCGTGGGGATCAGCCACATACTGGGCTAGCTACCAGTAAGTCAATATGGCGGAACATCGGAGGTCATTACCAAGTTCATAAGAACTGGTGAAATAGCCGGGTCTAGAACAATAGACCATATGGGCTAGTCAAGCTGAATCAATTCTATCAAATGTCTGATCAATGATGTAAGCATATGTCTTAGAAGTCATGATAGCAATGAATCATAAGGCAAAGTCTGAAGCAATAATAAATGCAATATGAAAAGATAATCAAATAGCTATCATGATCCACTGGGCAACACCCATCCATGGTGTGCACAGGTCTCATTCCAGCTGATAAAGTGAATGTCAATAAATCTATCAGCAACAATATATCTCAACCGGATCTATGCATGTTCAATCTGAATATCTATAACTCACAGTTCTGGGTCTTGGTCAAACAGATATAAGAATCTGCCACCTGAGTTATCTCAGGATTTTATCTTTGTCAATCTGTAATCTGTAAATCAATTCTCTGACCCGCTTTTAAAATCTTTGTCTTTATGTTCAGAATTTCACTGAACCTGTCCAGAATTATCATATCAAGTCATATTAATATCATCGTCTTTTATCTTTAAATCTGTATTTTATCTGATTCTGATAACTTGTTCGTTCATAACTCATTCTTTGTTTTATTAATATTCTCAAAAGGTCGGTATATTATTTTGCTAACTATCTCGTTATTTTATGCGTTGTCCAAATATTTTATTCATTATATTCGAATTTTAAGGAGTGGTTTCAAATTTATATAATTAAATTCAAATATATAAATATAAATTGGAAGACTTAATTTAAAGGCTACATTTGAATTGTAGGAAAAATCAAATTGATATTGAAATTCATCCAATTTAAATAGAATCGAAATGCATGAACAAACTCGAAATTTGTGCTAGATTCGAGTATATACTCGAGTTTAACCATCAGATTCGAACAAGGGTTCGAATCTATCATTATAGGTTCGAATTTAGCCCCTAGATTCGAATGAGGTTCGAGTTTAGCCCCTAAAGTCGAAATGGTTCGAATCTAACAGGAACTCGGCGAGTTCCTATACTGAACTCGGCGAGTACACTCAATTTTGGGCAGAATATATTTCGAATTTAATTCCATTTCGAGTCTGTTCTAGGTATTTTCGAGTTTGTTCTATGTATTTTCGAATCTGTTCTTAACATTCTCGAATCTGATCATATTTACAACTCTAAAACATGAATTTTTAAGGCATAAATCACAAATATGATCAATATTAAGCCTATGTTCGATTATATTATACTTATTCTAGTTAAACTCCATAAAAATAGCTTTAGATTTCATAAAACTAACAGATTCGAAATTACCGAAATATATATAAAATCGTAAAAATATAAATTCTTACCTCAAATTCGTATGAAATCACGCAGGAGATAGTATATTCGTGTAGTATTCTCCGAGATCTTTCTAACGATATAAATATCTTGATAATCGGACGGTCGGTTTGGAAGAAAGTTTAGAGAGAAGGTAGAGAGAGAGTAGAGAGAGAAAGTTAGAGAGAGAGAGTAGAGAGAGAGAGAATCTGAGTTTTTGATATAAAATTCACGTTTATATACTTCATCTAGTTATATTTGCTAGCTAACCCACTTTCATTTTTGTATATTATATCTCTTTTATTTAATTCTCTTTAATAATTTATTAATTCATAAATATAAATTTTTATATAATTTAATTAAATATTTCATTACTTAATTAAATCATAATTCAAATAATGTAACATTATTACATTATCGGCTCAAAATATTACTGAATTTACGACTAGATCAAAAGTTAGGTTGTTACAGAATGGGCTCCACCACGCACAAACTTCGTCCCCGAAGTTAGCTATGTTCGAACAGACTTGGATAAGTAGCTTTCATAACATCTCTCGATTCCCAAGACTGATGCGAACCTTTGTGGTGTTTCCACTGGACGAGCACCATCTGTATCTCTTTATTCCGAAGCTTTTTGGTCTTCGAGACCAGAATACGTTCTGGCTCTTCAACCACGCGAAGCTTCTCATCAATCTGCAGGTTAACATGTGGTATCTGAACTTCCCTTTCGTCAGCTAAACTCTTTCTCAGATGACTGACATGAAATACAGGATGTATTCCAGCTAAGTCAGCCGGTAGTTCAAGACGATAAGATTGATTTCCAATCTTTTCCACAATCTTGAACGGACCAATAAATCTCGGAGCTAGCTTGTTTCTTTTAATGAACCGCACCACATTCTTCATTGGGGATACTTTTAGCATCACCCAATCGTTAACTGCAAAACTGATTGATCTATGCCGATTGTCATAATATGACTTCTGCCTGCTTTGAGCTTCAAGAATATTCCTTCTAACTAGTTGAATCTTTTCATGAGTCAACTGTAGAAGGGCAGGTCCTGCTATTGGCGATTCACCTGTTTCACGCCAACAGGTGGGAGTTCTGCACTTTCTTCCGTATAAAGCTTCAAAAGGAGCCATCTTGATTGTTGAATGATAACTATTATTGTATGAAAATTCGACCAACGGCAAGTGGTCATCCCAGTTACCACCTAAATCAAGAACGCAGGCACGAAGCATATCTTCAAGAGTAAGGATAGTACGCTCACTCTGACCATCTGCACTAGGATGATAAGCAGTACTCATAGAAATCCGAGTACCCATTCCATCTTGTAGTGCTTGCCAGAATCTGGATGTGAAGCGACTATCACGATCAGATACAATAGACTTTGGCACACCGTGACGAGAAATAATTTCTGTGATGTACAACTGTGCCAATCTATCCAGAGAATAAGTTTCTTTCATTGGAATGAAATGTGCTGATTTCGTTAAACGATCAACGACTACCCAGATAGAGTCGTGCTGTCTTTTGGTCTTTGGCAGCTTCGTAATGAAGTCCATTGTTATATGCTCCCACTTCCATTCAGGAACTGGCAGTGGTTGCATATCCCCGAAGGGTTTCTGGTGTTCTGCCTTAACCATCTGACAAACTCTGCAGCTTTCAACACACTTACCGATGTCTTTCTTCATTCCTGGCCACCAATAGTCAGCTTTCAGATCAAAGTACATCTTTGAGCTGCCAGGATGAACAGATAATTTGGACTTGTGAGCTTCAGATAGAAGAGTGCTGCGAATTGAACCATACTTAGGAACCCAGATTCGGTTTCCCTTGAGACAGTGAAGTCCCAAATGGTTCAGAGTCAGAAATTGTAGTTGCCCTTTTAGATTTTCAGAATCTATGTTCTCTTCTTTCATCGCTTCAGTTTGAGCAATTCTGATGTCTTCAATAAGCTCAGAAGAGAATATTACAGGAGTTAAGGCATAACAACACTTTTCTGGATACACTTTTCTACTCAATGCATCCGCGACAACATTTGCTTTGCCGGGATGATATAAGATCTCGCAATCATAATCCTTGATAAGCTCCAAGGAACGACGCTGCTTCATATTCAGATCTTTTTGAGTGAAAAGATGTTTGAGACTCTTATGATCGGTGTAAAGCTGACACCGAGTCCCATATAGATAGTGACGCCAGATCTTCAGTGCAAAGGTAACAGCAGCCAACTCAAGATCATGAGTTGGTGCACTTTTCTCGTAGTCTTTTAATTGCCTTGAAGCATAGGCAATTACTTTTCCCCTTTGCATCAGAACACATCCTAAGCCAGTACCAGAGGCATCGCTATAGACGACGAAATCATCATTACCTTCTGGCAAGGCTAGGATCGGCGCTTGAATCAACTTTTGCTTCAGAATATCGAATGCCTCTTGCTGTTTATCGGTCCAAACGAAAGGAGTATTCTTTCGTGTTAACATTGTAAGCGGCACAGCAATCTTTGAGAAGTCCTTTATGAATCGCCGATAATAACCGGCCAATCCAAGGAAACTTCGGATTTCAGAGGCATTGCGAGGTGTTTGCCATTTCTGAACGGCCTCGACTTTCGAAGGATCAACGGAAATCCCTTCGCCAGAAACAACATGGCCAAGGAACTGGATCTATAAGAATCAAGATAGAAATTCAAATTCTGAGGTGAATCATAGAATAGTTAAGGAAACAGCTCAAGACATATATAATAGAGATTATACCTGTCTGAGCCAGAATTCGCACTTAGAAAACTTTGCATAGAGTCTTTCTTTTCTTAATAACTCTAGCAATTGCCGCAGATGAATAGAATGATCAGCCTCCGTTTTGGAGTAAATCAGAATATCGTCTATGAACACGATAACTGATTTATCCAACATTGGTCTGCACACGCGATTCATGAGATCCATGAACGCCGCTGGTGCATTTGTTAAGCCGAACGGCATCACGAGAAATTCGTAATGACCGTATCTCGTTCGGAAGGCTGTCTTCGGAATATCCTCATCTCTGACTTTTAATTGATGATACCCAGAACGAAGATCGATTTTCGAGAAGTAGCTGGCTCCTTGTAGCTGATCAAACAGATCATCAATCCTGGGCAGAGGATATTTATTCTTTATGGTAACCTTGTTCAACTCGCGGTAGTCGATGCACATACGGAAGGTTCCGTCTTTCTTTTTAACAAATAGAACAGGTGCACCCCACGGAGAAGAACTTGGTCGGATAAACCCCTTCTCTAACAGTTCTTGCAGTTGCTTTGACATTTCCTGCATTTCTGCAGGTGCAAGTCTGTATGGAGCTTTTGCGATAGGAGCCGCACCAGGAACCAAGTCAATACTGAACTCGACTTGACGTTCCGGTGGCACTCCGGAAATGTCATCAGGAAATACGTCCGGGAACTCACAGACGATAGGAATATCGGACAAAGATTTCTTTTCAGAGCTGGACTCAGATAGAGCATAACAAAGGTAAGAGTCGTGACCTTTAGACAAGTATTTGTGAGCCTTTTCTATAGATATGAAACAATGTGCACCTTTCCTCTTCTCGCCCTTGATCTCCAATACTCGGCCGTCTGAAGACTTGATTCTGATGACTCGCCGGTTGCAGATAATTGTAGCCTCGTTGTTCATTAGCCAATCCATGCCGATGATGATGTCAAACTCTTTCAAGGGAATCGGGATAAGGTCCAGGTTGAACACGATATTATCAACAAGCAGAGTACAATTACGGTAAACAGAATCAGCCATAACATAACTGTTACTGGCTGTCTCAATGTCAAGTACAACAGGAAGCTTTGACGGGGACTTATATAATCTTTGAGCAAAAGATGTCGATATGAAAGAACGACTAGCGCCAGAATCAAATAGCACACGAGCAGGTATCGTATTTAACAGAAACGTACCGGTGACTACGTCAGGTGTTTCTCTCGCTTCCTCGGCTGTTATTTGGAACGCACGTGTCCTTGCAGTTGGTGTTGCAGCAGAACTTTTAACTGTCGACCCTCCAGCTGATGACTGTGGCTGATAACGTGGTCCGCTACGACACTGATACATGAAGTGCCCTCTCTTACCGCATTTCGCACATCCACGTCCCTGCTGTGGACATTCCTCACTGCTGTGACCGATCGTATTGCACGCAAAGCAGGTAACGTCTTCTGGATTGCATAGACCCATGTGTGATTTTCTGCATCTCTTGCAGAATCGTGGCTCGTTTGTCAGTGAGTAGGCTTGCGCTTTCGGCTGTGAACTATACTGATGGGTTTGCTGAGATTGCGACTTATTTGGCTTGAAAAATCTGCCAAACCGCTGTTTCTTTGGAGGAGACGGATTCATCGGGTTAGTAGACGGAGCATAAAGCTGATCGCCGTATTCTAAATATCCCCTCTCGATCTGTCTGGCTGCTTCGACCATTTCCAAGTAACTCTTATACTTTATTGCGCTCATCGGATGACGGTACCTTGGATTGAGTCCTCCACGGAATCTATTCATCTTCCTTTCCTCAGTAGCTACTTGATACGAGGAGTAACCGCATAGTCGTGAGAATTCATGCTCATATTCGTCAACAGTTTTGGATCCCTGAGTCAGCTGCATCAACTGTACCTCCATCTTATCTCGTTGGTCAATCGGGCAGTACTTTGCATTGAACATTTCAAGAAACTGCTCCCATTCTAAAGTCTGAATCACCTCCTCACCATAGATACTTCGCTGGGTTTTCCACCAGGCACGAGCAGCTCCCACAAATAGTGCAGATGCATAACTTACTTTCTTCGAATCTAAACAATCAGAAATCCTGAGGATTTCTTCAGTATGACTAATCCAATCCATCACCTGAATCGGATTAACTGTACCCTCGAAGTTCAGGGCACCGCTGGCTTTAAAATCTTTAAATTTGCAGCCTTTTGGCTGAGCTATTTGGGTTTCTGGATTTGAATTATCAGAATCAGATTCTGCATTCTGGACTTGCTTATCTTTTCGCTTATTTTTCTTATCATTACGTCTTTTAGCTTCGGCCTCATCTCTGGCCTGAAACTGTTCTTGCATAATCTTATTCTGTTGTTCTGAGTGTTGTGCTAGTAATTGTTGCATCATCTCAAACATTTGTTGTGGGGTCATGTTGCTTGGTATGTCACCTGATCCTGATCCTGACATCTTCTACTGAAAATTAAAATCAATTAACTATCAGTTTATAGACTTAGATCTATGTACCCTTTTTCCCATCCTAATAGTCTGTACATCCTATCTCAGTTCAAACCACCTAAACGATTGATACATATGTATTGCTTCAGTTTGAGATCAAGTATACTCACGTAATACTTGATTCACTCAAACTAGGGCTCTGATACCATCCTGTGAAGACCACCCCTTACGGGGCAGTTCTCACCAGTCTAGGTCCCACAAATTGCAATACGATATCAACCATACTAAGATAGAGTAATTATAATGCGGAAAATTAAATTACAGTACAAGCTATTAAGATTTAAGTTTATTACAGATTAAGTTTTTAAATTAAACTTATAAAGGGCACAAGTCTAATCTAATTAATATCATCATATTATCAAAATAAATCTACCCAGATCACCATAATATCGTCATCCAATTAGTACCAAAATGGGATCGCTGAGTAGAGGTCTATGAAACTTCTGTCTTGAGCGTGTAAGACCTAAGAACTAGGTCCGGCAGGTGACTTTCCTTTGCCTTTTCCTGTAAAAAAATGTGAAGTAGCAACCATAAGCAACGCTTAGTGAGTAAATAGATTTTCAATATCAACATGCGTGTCAAGCGGAGTCATTAGTCTTAGCGTGATATGTCTTGGCTGCCGCTACAGCCCTCATGATTGAGATATAGAATCATAGAATCGGATGATGTTCAAGCCACACTCACGCTTAAATCGTGGGGATCAGCCACATACTGGGCTAGCTACCAGTAAGTCAATATGGCGGAACATCGGAGGTCATTACCAAGTTCATAAGAACTGGTGAAATAGCCGGGTCTAGAACAATAGACCATATGGGCTAGTCAAGCTGAATCAATTCTATCAAATGTCTGATCAATGATGTAAGCATATGTCTTAGAAGTCATGATAGCAATGAATCATAAGGCAAAGTCTGAAGCAATAATAAATGCAATATGAAAAGATAATCAAATAGCTATCATGATCCACTGGGCAACACCCATCCATGGTGTGCACAGGTCTCATTCCAGCTGATAAAGTGAATGTCAATAAATCTATCAGCAACAATATATCTCAACCGGATCTATGCATGTTCAATCTGAATATCTATAACTCACAGTTCTGGGTCTTGGTCAAACAGATATAAGAATCTGCCACCTGAGTTATCTCAGGATTTTATCTTTGTCAATCTGTAATCTGTAAATCAATTCTCTGACCCGCTTTTAAAATCTTTGTCTTTATGTTCAGAATTTCACTGAACCTGTCCAGAATTATCATATCAAGTCATATTAATATCATCGTCTTTTATCTTTAAATCTGTATTTTATCTGATTCTGATAACTTGTTCGTTCATAACTCATTCTTTGTTTTATTAATATTCTCAAAAGGTCGGTATATTATTTTGCTAACTATCTCGTTATTTTATGCGTTGTCCAAATATTTTATTCATTATATTCGAATTTTAAGGAGTGGTTTTAAATTTATATAATTAAATTCAAATATATAAATATAAATTGGAAGACTTAATTTAAAGGCTACATTTGAATTGTAGGAAAAATCAAATTGATATTGAAATTCATCCAATTTAAATAGAATCGAAATGCATGAACAAACTCGAAATTTGTGCTAGATTCGAGTATATACTCGAGTTTAACCATCAGATTCGAACAAGGGTTCGAATCTATCATTATAGGTTCGAATTTAGCCCCTAGATTCGAATGGGGTTCGAGTTTAGCCCCTAAAGTCGAAATGGTTCGAATCTAACAGGAACTCGGCGAGTTCCTATACTGAACTCGGCGAGTACACTCAATTTTGGGCAGAATATATTTCGAATTTAATTCCATTTCGAGTCTGTTCTAGGTATTTTCGAGTTTGTTCTATGTATTTTCGAATCTGTTCTTAACATTCTCGAATCTGATCATATTTACAACTCTAAAACATGAATTTCTAAGGCATAAATCACAAATATGATCAATATTAAGCCTATGTTCGATTATATTATACTTATTCTAGTTAAACTCCATAAAAATAGCTTTAGATTTCATAAAACTAACAGATTCGAAATTACCGAAATATATATAAAATCGTAAAAATATAAATTCTTACCTCAAATTCGTATGAAATCACGCAGGAGATAGTATATTCGTGTAGTATTCTCCGAGATCTTTCTAACGATATAAATATCTTGATAATCGGACGGTCGGTTTGGAAGAAAGTTTAGAGAGAAGGTAGAGAGAGAGTAGAGAGAGAAAGTTAGAGAGAGAGAGTAGAGAGAGAGAGAATCTGAGTTTTTGATATAAAATTCACGTTTATATACTTCATCTAGTTATATTTGCTAGCTAACCCACTTTCATTTTTGTATATTATATCTCTTTTATTTAATTCTCTTTAATAATTTATTAATTCATAAATATAAATTTTTATATAATTCAATTAAATATTTCATTACTTAATTAAATCATAATTCAAATAATGTAACATTATTACATTATCGGCTCAAAATATTACTGAATTTACGACTAGATCAAAAGTTAGGTTGTTACACGCAGTATTGCAATAAGTGTCATCTGGAGCATTTTGGCAAATGCACTAACGGACGTGCTTGCTTTTGCTGTGGAGAGCTGGGCCATTTTCAGAATGAGTGCCTAAGGAAAGGAGATGCTTGCTATAAGTGTGGGGTGTGGGGACATTATAGTAGGAACTGTAGGAAGAATGCTCCAGCAGCTGCTGCTCCATCATCAACACGATCTTCTGGAGGTTCAAGTGGTGGTTCAGTTAACCTCCAGGGTCAGTCACAAAGGGCACCAGCTCGTGCCTTTCAAATTACTGCAGAGGAGGCAAGGGATAACCCAGAGGTGGTTACGGGTACGTTCCTAGTTAACTCTTTGCCTGCAAGAGTTTTATTTGATTCTAGAGCAAATCGTTCATTTGTATCTACTATGTTTGCACAACAACTTGCCATGCCACTGTCTAAGTTATCTGCCGTACTTGACATAGAAACTGCTAGCAACACTCTAGTCAAAGTAGATCACGTTTACCGTAACTGCACGTTAGTGATTGAAGATGTAGTCTTCAATCTAGATCTGATTCCAATAGAGTTCAGCGAGTTTGATGTGATAATCGGTATGAACTGGTTGATCGAAAATGAAGCCCACATGGTTTGTAAGAATCATGTGATAAAGATAACTACTCCGGAGGGGCGTGAGATATGTATTTACGGGGATAGGAGAAGCGGGGATCTGTGTTTGCTGACTATTGCAAAAGCTCGAAAGCTTGTTGCAAGAGGATGTGACGCTTACTTAGCATATGCGATTGATGCTAAGGCTGAGAAGAGGTCTTTGGTCGATGTGCCTGTTGTTTCACAATTCCCGGATGTGTTTCCGGAAGACTTGTCTGTTGTGCCGCCTGAGAGACAAGTGGAATTTAAAATTGACTTGATCCCTGGAGCTGCACCGGTAGCTCGTTCTCCGTATCGCCTTGCCCCAACCGAGATGAAAGAAATGATGACACAACTTCAAGAGTTGTTGGACAAGGGCTTCATTCGACCGAGTTCATCGCCATGAGGAGCTCCGGTATTATTTGTTAAGAAGAAAGATGGCACGATGAGGATGTGCATTGACTACCGGGAGCTGAATAAGTTGACGATCAAGAACAAGTATTCGCTGCCGCGGATAGATGACTTGTTTGATCAGTTACACGGGGCTTGTGTCTTTTCTAAGATCGACTTGAGGTCGGGATACCATCAGTTGAAAGTAAGAGAAGAAGATGTACCGAAGACAGCGTTCAGAACTCGGTATGGGCATTATGAGTTTCTGGTCATGCCTTTTGGGTTAACTAACGCCCCGACTGTCTTTATGGACTTGATGAATAGGGTTTGTAGACCGATGTTGGATAAGTCGGTGATTGTGTTCATTGACGATATTTTGGTATACTCTAAGTCTGAGGCCGAACACGCTGATCACCTAAAAGAATTGTTGGAACTGTTAAGAAAGGAGAAGTTGTATGCCAAGTTCTCGAAATGTGAGTTTTGGCTGCAACAGATTCAATTTTTGGGGCATGTGATTTCAGGGGTTGGGATTTCTGTGGATCCAGCCAAAGTTGAAGCGATAAAGAATTGGGAACCGCCGCAATCAGCTACAGAAATCAGGAGTTCTCTTGGATTGGCAAGATATTATAGGAGGTTTATAAAGGACTTCACAAAGATTGCAGTTCCGTTGACGACATTAACGAAGAAGAATGCACCATTTGTTTGGGAAACCATACAGCAAGAAGCATTTGAGATCTTGAAGAAAACACTAAGTGAAGTGCCAATACTTGCTCTACCGGAGGGCAATGAGGATTTTGTGGTGTACACAGATGCTTCAAGGTTGGGATTAGGCACTGTACTGATGCAGTGAGGAAAAGTTATAGCATACGCCTCGAGACAGCTTAAGCAGCATGAGAAGAATTATTCGACTCATGATCTGGAGTTGACCGCAATCACATTTGCATTGAAGATATGGAGACACTATCTGTACGGTACTAAGTGTCAACTTTACACGGACCATAAGAGTTTGAAGTACATCTTTAGTCAGAAGGAGCTCAATATGAGGCAGAGACGTTCGATGGAACTTATAAAGGATTACGATTGTGAAATCCTTTATCACCCCAGAAAGGCTAATGTAGTAACCGATGCCTTGAGCCGGAAAGCTTATGCTAAGGATTGCTGCTATATGATGACGTCCACGATGTTAACTTCCACAATAATTGATGATGTTAAGGCCGCTCAAGAAGAAGCCTTGAAAGATGAAAATGTTGGTGTTGAAGATATAGGATTGCAGATTAAGAATATGGAAACAAGTGAGTCGGGAATGAAAGGGATATGCGGGAGGATATGGGTGCCAAAGTATGGGGGTATGAGGGAGGTAATCATCGAAGAAGCACATCAATCCAAGTTTTCGGTACATCCCGGAAGCACAAAGATGTACAATGAGTTAAAGGCAGACTTTTGGTGGCCGGGATTGAAAAAGGACATTGGGCAATATGTGGAAAGATGTCGAAGTTTTCGGCTGGTGAAAGCCGAACATCAGCAACCCTATGGCAGTTTGCAACCGCTTCCTATTCCGGAGTGGAAGTGGGAAAATATTACGATGGACTTTGTTACGAAATTGCCGAAAACTAGGCGACAACATGATGCTGTTTGGGTGATAGTCGATAAGTTAACTAAGTTAGCACACTTTATACCGATTCGGGAAAATTATTCGCTGGAGAAGTTAGCTCAGATTTATATGGACGAGATCGTTTCTAGGAATGGAGTGCCTAAGTCCATAGTATCAGATCGAGATAGCCGATTTACTTCAAACTTCTGGTCGGCACTACAAGAAGGGTTAGGGACGATAATAGCAATGAGTACAGCCTATCGTCCGCAAACCGATGGCCAAAGTGAACGTACAATCCTTACTTTGGAAGACATGATGAGATCGTGTGTGTTAGATCTCGGTGGCAATTGGGATGATCATTTGCCACTGATAGAGTTCTCGTACAATAACAGCTATCACGCGACGATCAAGAAAGCACCGTTTGAGGCTTTGTATGGAAGGAGATGTAGGACTCCTACATGTTGGAAAGAAATTGGTGAAACACCGATTGCTGGGCCGGCTTTGCTTCAAGAAACAAACGAGAAGATACAGTTGATTAGGCAGAACATGAAAGCAGTCCAGGATCGTCAGAAAGGTTACTATGATAGGAGGCACAAACCAATCAATTTTGAGGTGAATGATTGGGTTTATCTGAAAGTATCACCTATGAGAGGTGTTACTCGTTTCGTGAAAAGAGGAAAGCTGGCTCCAAGATTTGTCGGACCATTTAAGATAACCAAGAAAGTAGGAAATCAGTCATACCGTTTGGAGTTGCCTGAAGAGATGTCGGGCATACACCCGGTGTTTCATGTTGGAAATCTTAGGAAATCCTTTACTGCTGACAATGAGGATTGGGCTGACCATACCGAGCTGCAAGTTGATGAAAGGCTCCGGTATGTTGAAGAGCCGGAGTGTGTGTTAGATACAAAAATGAAAAAGCTAAGGAGCAAGGAGATCGAAATGGTGCTTGTACGTTGGAAGCATCATAAGGGAGCCAATCATACATGGGAAACTGTTAGGCACAAAAAGGCCTCAGTCAAACCTGCTCTACATCTGAGGGGGAGATTTATAATCAAACCTGTTGATGCATTTGAAGGTTGAATTTAAGGCCTGTTATATGTCTTATTGAAACCTGAAAATGATTTGCAATATCAGTCTAAAGCTGTTCTATATGTTGCATGTGTTGCAACTAAGACAGTTTGTCCAAGCTGCTCTGTCTGCTGAACAGGCTGGACATAAACTGTTTACGCTGCTCTACACTGTTGAGCAGCTTGGGCAATTTTAAAGTGTTCTGTTCTTTGTGAACAGAACCTGTTCTTTGTGAACAGGCTAAACACTTTATGGAATATGTTTCCAAGTCATCATGTATTGTTTTTGACTACAAGATCAGTTTACAAAGTCGAAGACAAAGTGGAAAACAGAACTGCTCAGCCTGCCCACGCTGTTCTGTAACATGAAGACAAAAGGTTATTTGAAAAAGGGTGACAGACATTTTTCTTATATCAAAATAGGCCTTTACAAGGAAGAAAGACGCAAAGTTGACATTCCTAAATTAGTTAAAGGCAATGCAACATTAGACAAAGTGAAAAGACAAAAGTTCTGCACATGTGAAGACAAATCTGCTTTTCAGAAAAGTGCAGAAAAGGTTATGTTGTCTTTTCAACAAGACTTCTCCTTTTTCATTTCGTCCAATGAAGATGTTTCTCTTAGATCCTCTGAATGGGTATAAAAGGAAGCTTCTAAGGACAGAAAGAAGTGTGAAGAAAGCTAAGTGCTGAAACCAAGAGTGAACGTGCAAGTGTGATTTTCATGCATGCAAGCCTTCTGTGTAAATCAGTATCTGTGTGTCTAAGCTGTTTTACATAAGCTGTTCCCTTAAGTCTTGTAAACACAGTGAGTGCTTCTT
The DNA here is from genome assembly GCA_020465985.1 of Centrapalus pauciflorus. Taxonomy (NCBI): domain Eukaryota; kingdom Viridiplantae; phylum Streptophyta; class Magnoliopsida; order Asterales; family Asteraceae; genus Centrapalus; species Centrapalus pauciflorus. The sequence continues at coordinate 275,053 of JAANYP010003377.1, read as the reverse complement.
AGTGAGTGTATTCATTGTATACTAGTTTGAGTTTGTCTTAGACTAGTGAACATAATGTTGTATCTGTCATCTCAGCTTGAACTATTCCGCATTCAAGCTTGTTTGTAATTAACAAATTGTTGATAATACATACAAACA